>JABXWE010009615.1:0-13551 GCA_014611495.1 Limonius californicus | reverse complement strand
ATAAACTAGGATTTGACTTAGACAAAATGCGCGGTCAGGGTTATGATGGAGCAGCTGCTATGCGAGGACAGTTTCGAGGTGTTCAAGCAGTTATACGAAAAAAATACCCAAAAGCTGTTTACACACACTGTGTTTCACACTCACTAAACTTGTGTTTATCCGATGCAACTAAAGCTCAAACTATCCGTAACGCATTTGGAGTAATATCCGAAGTGTGTACATTTTTTCATTCATCGGCTAAACATACTAATGTTCTTAAAAATAAAATACAAGAATTAAAGCCTACTGCCAAAGCTAGAAGACTTAAAACGGTTTGTGAAACTCGTTGGGTTTTGCGCCATGAAGCTGTTTTTCTATTCAAAGACTTTCTACAGCCTATAATTGCTTCGTTGGAGGACATAGAAGAATTAAATGGTACAGATTCCGCTAGAAAAGCCAACAGTCTTCATCATGCTATCTGTAATTTTCCATTTCTGGTGGCCACATATGTAGCAAGCAGGATTCTGGGAATGACCTATATTCTCTCAGAAAATCTACAAAATAAAGAAATTGATTTGATAGAAGCACTAAATCACGTGGGTCAAACTATTTCTGCTCTTAAAACTGCAAGAGAAAATGTAGATACAACATTTCGGGAAATTTACACTGAAGTCAAAAATTTTGCTGAGCTTCTAGACATTACAGAAGCCACCCCCCGAATCTGTGGAGTTCAAAGAAATCGCAGTAATATTGCTAGCCGAAACGCTGAAGAATATTATCGAATAACCCTGTATGTCCCGTATCTTGATGATATAATTTCCTCGCTAGAAGAACGATTTGTGAATCAAAAAGAAAATATTATTTCACTTCAAAATATTGTGCCTTCCAATGTAGTCAGCAAACAATTTTCTTCTATTACGCCAGCTATTATATTCCATGAAGAAGATTTACCTGGATTTCCAGATACAATAAAAGGAGAGTGGGAACGCTGGCAAGATAAATGGAAAAATATTCAACCAGAATTTAGACCAACAACAGCTGCAGCTGCTTTATCAGAATGGAATTTCAATATGTATCCAAACATATACGAATTATTGAAAATAATGGCTGTGATTCCAGTGTCAACGGCATCGGCAGAACGAAGTTTTTCTACTTTAAGAAGATTAAAATCATATTTACGATCTACAATGTCAGAACACCGACTTGTCGGGCTTGCACTTTTAAATATACACAGAAACATTCAAATTTCCGACAATGCAGTTATTGACAAATTTGCCCAAAGTCATAAACCTAGATGGCTTGATTTTGTTATTTAAATAAAATGTTTTATTTATCTATTAGTAAGTAAATTAAGATCTGTTGTTATTGTATGTATGAATATGAATCGATTGAGTTGGGTACCTATATGCCGTATATTATAAACTTTTACTTAGTTGTTTACTTTTAAAGATTTCAGAGAAGTTTTAATAGATCATCAGCCCCCCCCAAAAAATAATCCTGGATACGCGCCTGCAGCAATACGTCTCACATCCCGAAGATCGTACCAGACCTTAATTACATATTAAGTATTCAATTATCAATTTAAATTAATAAAAACTTTTAAATAGTCTCTGATACATGTCAATGGTACTAATTATTAACATTTTCAGGTGAAAACCATCCTCCAATCGTCAAAATTATATCCTTTTTATTATATAACTGTCCTTCCGAAGGTATTTTACAGTAGTTTTAAGTATAATTACCACATTTAACAAACAGTTAGTAATAATTATATTATTTTAATATAAAAATCATGGCAATATATATCGTCGCTGAGCTACGAAAACCTCGTAAGCGACACGCATGCTTAAATGGGGTTTAGGTGTTAGTTCAACTAAAATCTGTCCCGGCGTGTACTGCGAAAAGCTCGTAAGGCGCTGACCAATAGAATTACATATTTGGTCATGTGATATAACCACGTAAGCGTCACTTGCATTTTGCTGGCCAATGAAAACTCGTAAGCGACATTAAATGCTATGCCGGCCATTTGTGTTCATTTGTGTACGTTATTGTGTTGTAGTTATTACCTCTGAAGACTTATTTCTCGGTAAGTATTATTCAGTAATTTATTCTGTCGTTGTTTAAGATTAAAATACTTTCAATTATTAATAAGTTAGGCTTTGGATACTGCTTTACTTATGAAAATAAAATAATCCTGGCGGTTACGTGTTTTTCGAGCAATGAGAAGATTATACTTATTCATGCGCTTACGTGTTTTTTTTTCTTTTTATTAAATGGATCACTTACTAGCACTTACTATTATAGCATTATTTATTTATAGTGTTTGAGATCTGTTGGTTAAAAAAATAACTTTTTTCTTTTTAAATAGTTTAAATTACGCAAAAAATGAATCCAATGAGTAGAGGATGGAAAATGCTAAATTTAGCTGTAAGGGATTCAGAAGGGAATAATAATCCTGCGATGCTTGATGAGGCCCCAAATATTAAGTTTGTCCTAGACCTTGGTGATGGAAAATCAGTGTAAGATTTAAAATTTTAGTTTTGAAGCAACGCTAAAGTCTGCTGTACATTAGAAACTTTTTTCTAATATTTGTATGATAAAAAAATTGAAAAACTACAGTAAACGCCTTGTTATGATTGTTTTAGTGGTGCTATTCTTAATTTTAATCCTAATTTTAAATTTAATTAATGTTCTTTTGCATGGATACTTTATTTTTTCAGTCTGCTTCACGACGGTGTTCTTCCCAATGGTGTACTTTTTGATGAGGAACTTCCTACTGGTACCAACGACGAATGCGGTGTTCAAGTAGCTTCTGAAGGAGAATCAGTGTAAGTTAAACACTTTGTCTATGTGCCATCTCTAATTTTTGCCATACTATTATTATTTTTCAGGATTTTCCATAATATTGATGCTGATGTTCAACATGATAATATACTAACGGTTCCACATGCGGAAGATCAATACATTAACTCTGTGCCTTTACCTCCAGCTGGGACAAGTGCAGAAAACGAAATTTGTGCAGAAGCTACTGACGACGCTTCAGATTCAAGCTTCAGGCCTGCCAATGATGAGCTTGACCGTGATTCTACCAGCGACAATGAAGATAAAGAAAATAATAATACTGGCGTTGCTAAGCAACTGGAGTCTCCTGCTACTGAAAACGGAGCCGAAGAAAGTGAAGCAAACCAACAGAGTAAAAAAAGAAAAGCGAAGGCAAAACCTGAAGAGTGGCAGTGTTTTAAAAATAAATTTAAACGTATGAAGGGCAAAGAGTATACTGGTATTCAAAAAGACCAGGCTGGAAGGAAAAGCTACAGTGTGGAGAAACCAGCAAGGAAAATGGGTCTACCTTGTTCAAGCAATGAGTGCAGAAGGGTGAAAACAAGAGTATGTCCAGACATCTTAGAAGCTGACAGGGAACGTCTGTTCACACGGTTTTGGCAGCACATGGACTGGAAACAAAGAAAAGTGTATATAAGCAGTCTAGTCAGTTTCAAAGAAAGAAATAGAGTCAGAAAAACTACTGACAGTCCATCACGAAGAAAAGGTACATTGCACTACAACCTAAAGATCAATGATGAGCTGCACCCGGTCTGCAAAACGTTGTTTTTGTCGACATTTGGATTGAGAGAATGGACAGTAAGAAATTGGGTCATGAAAGGCAAAGATGGTATGCACCAAGATACAATAACTAGGTATAACAATAACCCCAGAAATGTGGAAAGAGACGAAAAACAAGAATTTGCTGCTGCTTTTTTAAATAGGCTGCCAAAAATGCCATCCCACTACTGCCGAGCTTCGTCATCTAAGGAATACTTAGGGCCAATAATTGAATCAAAATCTGAGCTACATCGAATTTATCTTGAAGCATGTCAAAATGAGGGGAGACAACCATTGGCTAGAAAGCAGTTTCTTGAGATATTTAAAGTCAAGAATCTGGGACTTTTTCAACCAAAAAAGGACCAGTGTGACACCTGCCTCGGATATAAACACAAGCAGGTGTCTGAGGAAGATTATGCACAGCATGTGAAGCGTAAGGACGACAAAAGGGAGCAGAAGAAACAGGAAAAGGAGAAAGCAATTAAAGGAGAGCAGCTAACATACACAATGGATTTGCAGGCCGTGAAGCTATCCCCAATGCTAAAAGCTAATGCTCTTTATTATAAAATGAAATTATGTGTGCACAATTTCACATTTCACAACATTGCTACAAAAGATGTCACTTGCTATTTGTGGAATGAAAGCGAGGGTGGCCTTGTAGCATCAGTGTTTGCCAGCTGTGTAACAGATTTTCTTGAAAAAGAAATACAAAAGCACAAGGCCGATTCAGTGGTTATTTTCAGCGATGGCTGCACGTACCAAAATAGAAATGCTGTTTTGGGAAATGCACTGCTAAAGTTTGCTATAGAGAAGAATGTCACTATTACTCAGCACTATCTGGAAAAGGGACATACTCAAATGGAAGTCGACAGTGTACATAGTACCATTGAGGGCAAACTAAAGAACAAAGAAGTCTACCTTCCTTCTGATTATGCCAGATTCTGTAAAGAAGCTAGACCAAAGCAGCCTTATCAAGTTCAGTACCTCGATTACACGTTTTTCAAAGATTTCTCAGCGGTTTGTTATGTTTCATCTGTTAGACCCGGAAAGGGTTCAGGAGATCCTGTAGTTACAGATGTCTGCTCATATAAGTATTTACCAAAAGCTGAAATACATTACAAAATCAATGTAACTGATGAATGGCTTCAGCTACCACAACGCATAAAGAAGAGATCTTTTGAACTGCCACAACTTTATCCTGCAAGATTGAAAGTATCAGGAGAAAAATTTAATCACCTGCAAGAGCTAAAGAAAGTCATTCCACGTGACTGCCATGGATATTACGACGAGCTTCCGCATTCCTAAGACTGTATTGTATTGTATATTTTAGCTACTTAATAATGTTTTAATTTTTACGGCAGTATTAAATTAAAATTATAAAAATTTTTCTGAAAGTTGTGTATTTTTTATGCTTCACGACTAATATTAAAACCTCGTATCCGTCAACACTATACAAATTCGTTATAAGAGAATACCACGTAACCGACAATTTATTTTTTTTAGTAAGAAGTATTAAAAACATTTATGTCTATTACACGACATAAAATCCGTATTGATTCATTAAGTATCACAACAAAAAATTATTTTTCTAAAAATTAAATTAATATTATAAGACAGTTTTATGTGTTTCCTGTAAAATTAGCCTTTTGTTGCTTACGAGGTTTTCGTAGCTCAGCGACGATATAGTGATCCTCGTTTGTACCACTTGCGCAGTGTTGAGGCGGTGTGGGGCAAGGCTAAGCTAGTTTGTGCTATGCACAACAGGGCCCGCCTCTGCGGGTTACCGTGTTGGTGCGAAACCATGCTTGGCTTGCCTGTTGTGTGTGAATGTTTTTGTTTGTGGTCTTGATACTCCTCTATTGCGACCGTAATTCGAGGAGTGCCACTAATTTGATCCCCAATGGCAAATGGAGACCAGGACCCAGCACCGATTCCCCAGGGAATTAGAAAAATTTCGGACCCTGGGGAGATTCGAACCGGGAAGCGTTTGGACTATTACATCCAAACCTTGGCCCTCCACCACTGAGCCATCCACGCCCCTGCCATATTGTTTATAATAGCTTTAAAACAAATGTATTCTATATTAATACTCGTGTAACGTTTTTAGTGTTAATACCATTAATAGAAAGTAGGTCATATGAAGTCTTTAAATTAACTAGTTTGCCTACTTGAGTATCGGATAGCACATATGCTTTTATATATATCCAAAATCAAATTATTTAGTTATAGACAAAGTAAAGCAACATTATTTCTTAATGAATGAAATTCACCTCAATAAATGTATGCAATTTATTTTAGGTCAATATGTTTGTGAACAAATTCAACCAGTATTTTTAGCTCACTCACATGATCATTGTGAAACCAAATTATTTTCTGTAATAAATGAAATACCACGCAATTGTGATGTACGTTTATTCAAATTGAAAAAAAAACCTTATGGATACAACTAGCAGCTAAAAATTCTTGGATATTTGTAAGTCCTGCCAAGGAAAATGTCAATTTGCTATGTAAAGAGTATAATTCTCCTATTTCATTGTTATTGTATCATTCAGGGTTGTTAAAAATTCATTCCCAATGTAAGATTCATTCAGACTCTGTAATTTTATCATCTCATAAATTATATACGAGTGAAATATCTACATCATTTATGCCAATGGTTAATATTAAGGATGATATAAACTTTAATTTACATCAAAACAAAATTCCAACCTTAAATTTGGAAAAACAAGGTGTAGTTGTAAGCGACGAATTTCATTCTTTAGATAAGATTAGTGTTCAGTTAGATAAATTAAAAGATAAAGAAAACGATTTCAAACTCGAACCACTTAACCCATCTGGTGCCAAAGGTGCGTAAACGCACCATTTTACTTATATATTTTTTATATGTACCTACGTATATTTTATTTATTTTTTTATGTGAATAGCTATTGTAGGAAGGTTTATAATTTAAATAAAAAATTTTATATGCATACATTTTAGTTGATTTATAGAATTATGCGTATGGCAAGTCGATCATATTGACATGGATTTGAATACAATTTTTGAGCTGATGTCAAAAGTTTTGTCAAAATATTTGTTGTCTATTTTTTCATACTTTCATATAGTTTATAGTAGATTGTTACCAAATAATGCATAAAATGGCAAAAAAATCAATTTTATGTGATTTACTCTCATTTGATCATAATGGTGCGTTTATGCACCTTTGGCGCAATACATATAGCATGCCGCTGTGTCATTATGCAGGTTCATTCTTGTTTGTTTTAGTACAGTGGTGTGATACTGCTGCATACATTTAGTTCACTGATATTCGTGGTGCAGTGTGAATGTTTTTACTACAGTTTTGGTTGTTTCAGTTGTTTGATGTAACTAGTTTTACCTTAGGTTTGCATTATTTTGTATAACTGAAGTTGATAAAAGGTAGGTCATTATTCCTATATAATACCAGAAATTTATAGTAGCACTATCAAATTCGATTTAAATTAAAATGTCGTGGAATGATAAGAGACCGCTAACTCTTCAAGAACTAACAGCTCTTTTAGAAGAAGATGATGACGTTTTGCAATGAAACAGTGGATGCCGTGTATGTGCCACCTGCTGTAGACGAGTTGACCGATGAGGAAGATCTTGACGAAGATGAACTAGTGGCAGAAACCCTGCCAACAGATGTAGCAGGTACATTGTGAGAAACATGTTAATCCTCAGTCGGAAGCTGTAGCTGAACCGACTCCTAAAAAAAGATCTAAGTTATTCAAAACAAAAAAAAATATGTACCAAAATGGAGTAAAGATGAGCCTGTGCTTACGGCATCACCAATTTCTGCAGAAGAAGTCAACAAGGAAACAATAGAGGTTAGCTTAGGTGGAAAATCTCCATTAGAGATTTTTTATTTATTCTTTGACGATGAACTGCTGTCCAAAATTGTTGATTATTCTGTAAAGTATGCTCACGACAACAATCGTCATGACTTTACTCTTAACATTTCAACACTTCAACGAATTATTGCTATTTTAATTTTGTCTGGTTACCACACTCTACCTCGAATGGACATGTATTGGCCAAAAGACAAAGATAAAGGCCTTGAGATAGTAAGAAGTGCAATGAGCCGTAACAGATTTAGACAAATTAAAAGAAATATGCATGTATCGGACAATAAAGCATTAGACAAGAATGATAGATTTACTAAACTACGACCTCTTTTTGATGAGATTAATAAAAGAAATTTGCAATTTGGAATATTTTCCCATAATCTTGCAATTGATGAGGAAATGGTTCCCTATTTTGGAAGACACTCCGCTAAAATGTTTATAAGAGGGAAACCTGTCAGGTTTGGATTTAAGCTTTGGTGTTCATGCAGTTCTAGTGGCTATTTGTACAAATTCATTCCCTATATGATGGCGCAACTCCAAATTCAGAGAAACCTGAATTTGGCCTAGGAGCTCAAGTTGTTATAGACTTACTCGATGTTGTAACTAACCCCAAAGAACATAAAGTTGTTTTTTATATATTCTTTTCGTCGTACAATTTATTCAGCTTATTGAAAGAAAGAGGTTACTTTGCAACAGGAACTGCACGGGAATATAGACTTCCCGAATGTCCTTTACAAACAACCAAAGAAATGGGTAAAAAAGAAAGAGGTACGTTTGACTTTGCCTTTGATAAACGAACTAAAACTGTTGTTGTTAGGTGGAACGACAATTCAGTCGTAACAGCAATAAGCAATCAAACTTCAATTTTTCCAACGGTAAATACGAAAAGATATAATCGAAAGGAGAGAAAAGAAATTGCCATAACCCAGCCTTAGATGATCAGTGCATACAATAAAAATATGGGAGGGGTAGATTTGCATGACAACGGAATAGCAAATTACAGGATCAGAATACGTGGTAAGAAATGGTGGTGGCCTCTGTTCATCAATGTTATTTACAGTGCAGTAGTGAATGCTTGGAAGTTATATAGAATTGCACACAACAGTAAAATGGACCAACTAGGTTGCAAGTCTTACTTGGTTCTTGCTATGATCCAAAGTGAAGAAACTTCTAATGATTACAAAGAAACTGAAAAATCGGATTCAGATATCGAACAAACCCTATCTTCAGGATCTAATCCACAAAAACGTCGTCCATCTGCTAACAGTTTACATCTTGAGGTTCGCTATGATAACATTGGACACGTCATCATGGAAAATGAAGAAAATGCAAGAAGAACGTGCCGACTTTGCAAAAGCCATACAATTTTCCTGTGCATTCAAAATGTTTTGAAACTTTTCACAAGAACCCTAAACAGTAATTGTGTCTTTGTATACCTTTAACTGCCAAAGGTG
This sequence comes from Limonius californicus, assembly GCA_014611495.1. Lineage (NCBI taxonomy): Eukaryota > Metazoa > Arthropoda > Insecta > Coleoptera > Elateridae > Limonius > Limonius californicus. The sequence continues at coordinate 4,652 of JABXWE010009615.1, read as the reverse complement.
CGTAAACGCACCATTTAGTATCTATTATAAAAATAATTGTTTTGTTATTTTTTTTGTTAGATTTAGCTTTTCCAATGTACATTTGTCCCAGAAATATAAAATTTAAGTACCTATAACGTTTTTTTCTAGCCTTGGCCGTTAATGGGTTAATATTCATGATGCTAATCAATAATCATTATTCTGTTTTATATGTTTTAATAATTGTTGTAACATGCATATGTTTCTATACATTTATATATCGTAAAAATGTTTTTCCTAAATCAAAAGTTAACAAACCAACTAAAAATAATGCAAATTCGGATAATTCAGATGTGATTAATGAAATTACTACCGAAAATTGTCACGATTCTTCTGGCACCTCTCATTATGCTGAAGTTGAAGTGCCTAAAGCAAAACCTAGGAGTGAAAATTGCACAGAGTTCAATTTTCATATTTAATGGGAGAGGTGTCAACCTTTTATTTTACATTATACAGGGTGTTTTTAAATGTCTGAGGAAAGGGCGGGAACATTTAAAATGAAAATTAGTAATTTATTGATTTTAGGTTTCTCCCTAGGCACCTGTCACTAGTAATCTGACATTTTTGTTCATAGCCGTACGTAAACGGGTTTATTTTTCTTCCCTTGTTTTCTTGCGTTTAACGTTGTATTCTGCTAGCTTTTTCCATAAAATCAGTTCTTTTCAGAACTTAATAGCTATCATTATTCTTACAGGTAAGTTATTAAAACAAAACATTGCGGCATATTTTATAGGTTAATTTTGTATTTACAGTAGAACATTTTCGTTTATAATTTATTGGAATGGTGTTTAACTAGCAACTAACGCCTTTATTCTAATGGCACATTTTCGAAGTGGTTCTTTAACCGAGTATGGCACCTGGTTGTATTTGGTTCCGTCATGCATGGACCAGTTCAACAAAGCTTTCCCTGGAATGATTGTTTCGGACAAGGCGTTTTCGAACTACAAGAACAGAATAGTTAAACGCTTTAAAGAAAACATTCCATCTGTAAGAGCAAAAGTTCTGGAAGCCCCAGCATTTTAACTGACCAACTTGTTGCCGATATACAACAACGCATAACTCAAACCCGAAGAAATCCTTAAGAAAATTGTCAGCTCAAGCAGGTTTGTCTTACATTATAAACGTCTTATTTTAAATATGCATCCGTATAGAGTTTCCGTTGTACAGCACCTTATGAAGCTGATTATGGGCGCAGAATAGACTATTGTCAATGGTTTAATAATACTTTAAGTGATGATTTGCTGAATTTGACTTTCTATACCGACGAAGCATGGTTTCATTTGTGTGGCTATGTAAATAACCAGAATTATCGAACATGGGCAACAGAACATCCACATCCTTTTGTAGAAACTGACTTACATCCTATTAAAACTGGTGTGTGGGTGGCCATGCGAAGACAACGAATAATAGGACCAATATTTTTCCATGAAACAATCAACGCTGAGAACTATCGAAGACTTATTTTAGAACCTTTTCTGAATTTACTTCATGACGATGAGCTGCGACTGGGTTATTTCCAGCAAGATGGAACCACAGCACATACAGCAAGAATCACTTTGCAATATTTGGAAGAATTTTATGGTGATCGCCTGATAAGTCAAGGAAGATGGCCAACACGTTCCCCTGATCTGACACCACTAGATTTTTATTTATTTGGTAGCTTAAAAGATAAAGTTTTCAGAAACAGATTAGCTGATTTAGATGAATTAGAAGAAGCAATTAGAATTGAAATCGAAAACATTACACCAAACGAGCTACGAAATGATTTTGATAATATGAAGCAAAGAGTGAATCTATGTCTTCAAAATAATGGTCACCATTTCCAACATTTATTATAAGACGCTAGTAAATTGTTTAGCTATCAAGTTATATTAATTGTTGTAAATTAAATTAGCAAACTTTTCTTAACTTTTGTTGAACAAAACGTTTTACAAATAATAATTGTTGCCCTTTATATCCTTTTCTTGTTTATAAAATTATTATAAGATGGGTAAATGGACGTTTTTGTTTTTTATTTTCATATCGATAATTATTTGAAAAGTATTTGTACGTCACTGGAGACTCTAGTTCTGATGTAGGGTGTACTGAGTGGGGATGAGTATAATAATTTGCCTACATCACAATCCTCAGTCATTTACAAACACCCTGTACATTATTATTAGGAGTTGTCGACCTTCCATTTCTACGTGTTGCAAATATTTGTAATAGTAGTCGTCAACCTTTGATTTCGCTTAATTGTGCATTATGTTAGTACCAATACAGGATGTGGTATGCATGTGAAAATTGCGTCTGTTTCTATAAATTGTTGCAGTTTCTTAATAAAGATTCTCATTGGATGATTAATGGTAGGGATATGTTAACTTTGTAGAAATAATGTTTTTGTAATTCAGTCTACTACAACCAACACAACATAAAATAAAGCGGTGGTTTGAAACTTGCGTTTTATTACCTATCTTTACCTAATCTGGTATATTCACTCAGCAGGGGTGGCCAAACTTTTGATCACTACGGGCGACCTGTTTTTTTAAATTGTAGGCGGCGGTCTACCAACGTCTTATGTGTTACATGATCATAAGAAAAGTAGTAATTTAAAGCCAAACATAAGTTTAAATTTAAAATAAACATAGATAATACTAATACATATTCATGCAACATGCACCCTAAACTTAACTAAGCAAATGCGGTCGCCCCAGTCGGGATTCGATCACCCCAACGGAGCTACTGTATTTGCTGTGACCTCGAGTGACCAATGCGTTCTCACACTATCCCACCGAGGTCCCTATAAGTTTATATCTGTAGATTTAGTTGTCATATTTTCGAATTGTTTTAAATCTCCTCTCCTCAATTGTACATATCAGACAGGCGGGCGACTAGGAATAGTTACGCGGTCGACCCTTTGGCCACCCCTGTGGTATAGGTTGCAACAGCATTTTATTTTTCTTAATAACTCGATAATGAATATTTCTATATTAAATTTGGATAGAACATATATTTACATGTTAACTTTAAGAAAGCTAAATCGAAATTGACGTTATCAGAGCCATTATACAGAGTAATTTAAAACAAGACTTTATTTTATTTGCGTCCCCAAAAATTATTTTATAAAGAAATAATAATAGGACTCATTTTGATTGTTTAAATTAATAGTAAAATTTAAAATGAATTGAAATGTGTCAGAAAATTTAAATGACTTGTTGGGAATATATAAAACGTTACCATATGAGCAATTTTTATTATTTTTAAATTATTTCCCGCGACAAAATAAAGTAACGTCTTTTCTTAAATCAATCCGTAAAAAAAGATATTAAAACTACATTTTTTTTACTAATTTTAACAATTGTTAAACACAACTTCATTTACCTATAATGTAAAATATTTTAAACGGTTAAAAAATATATTTTCTAATTACAGTAGAACCTGGAAAGTGACCACCTCTATACTATGACCATCTGGTTAAACTAGCCAGTTTTTCCCGGTCCCTGCCAAAATCCAATATTTTTATGTACCTTATTTCCTATATAGTGACCACCCAAGGTCCGTTGAGTAGCTATACATTATACTAATATTTAAAGGTTGCCTACTACCGCATCTGGCAATGGTGACAAATTCTTTCCCCTCTCTGAAGCCCTAGTCCTCACTTGTGATGTCATTCGTGTAAGAATTTCCCGCCACCCGCGCTGTTTATCTGTGCTTAAGATGTGTTGATCTGCGCTTAACTGTGTTGTGCAAGTTTAATATAATTAACTATATTTAAAGACATTTATTAAAACATTAAACGTTAAAACTGAAGTGTTTTATAAAGGTTCATCAAGGTGAGTTATTGTTTTAATTGTAATGTAATTCTCATTAGTGTTCCCATGGACGGCGCATTCTAAAGCAAAACCGTTTTAATTTCGACTTTATGAAAAATGCTTATTTGGTAGTTATACATAACTGTTTTTGTTTGCCTTTATACATGTACAAAATTATCCAGGTATATACAGGATAGGTCGAAAGTATGGACAAACGGTTTTAGCGCAAATATTTTCTGTTTAAAAACGTTTCAAATACTTTAATTCAAATTATAGCCCACTTTTGGCGGAAGTCATTTTTTTTTCGAGAAAGCTGCAAAAGAGATAGAGCTTACTTGGTTAATATTTAATTAAATTAATCTAATGAGGGACCTATGCAACAGTCTACCAATTTTCATTTTATTTATTATGTTCGATTAACACCTATTGCAGATGCCAATGAGTTGTGCTGTAGCTACTTGCAAAATGCATCATGGAAAGGCAAAAGCAAGTAATCTGAATGTTAGATACTTTACATTCCCTAAAGATGCAAATATATGCAAAGAATGGGTAGCAAAATGTCGAAGAGGAGATAATGTTAATACATCATGCTCTAGGATTTGTTCGTTGCATTTTAGAGACGAGGACTATGAAGGAGATTTGAAATCTGAATTATTAAACATACCACAAAAAAAGATTTTGAAGAACGGCTCAGTACTATGGTGCTAGGACTTATTAGAAGGTCTTAACACCAAATAACGTATAAATAAAATACACAATTGGAGAGATCAATTTATTAACGTTTTGCTTTTGATAAAAATAATCGGTAACTGTTTACATAAAAATACATAACAACGGAAACAT
>JABXWE010009614.1:0-43839 GCA_014611495.1 Limonius californicus | reverse complement strand
ATTCATTGAATCGAAATATATAATACTTTTTTATTTGCCGTTATTCGTATTTTAATTGGCTGCTGCTTTCCCTAAGTTATTAATTTAAATACGTCAGCTGTAAAACAACTTATTATTAATTAATATAATTAGTTTTTCAATAAAATAATTGGCAATTTAATCAACATCATTTAGTTCATATAGATATTTTTATTTATTGTTGTTAATGGAAGTGAATTTGCTTGTTTTCGGTATTGTGTATTCTATTCACTCCTAATATAGCGACTCGTGTAACTCTTTATCAAAGCATCCTAAGCCACACGGAACATTTTTGACCTATTGGGTGACCTCTGCACACTGCAGACATTTATCTATGTTTTAAGATCACCTTGTATATATACATGTTGTAAGATCCCATTTCTTGAGTTTCTGGAGCATAAACGCGTATTTTCGGTCAAATTACACCATCGAAAACTTTTGCGATCCCAGAAATATATGAGAAGTGAAATTCTTTGTATTTTTAAATCGTGCATTAATAAATATTTGTAAGCCGCAACTGTTGACTTATTCTATATTAGTTCAATGTAAATTAATCATTTGTTGTCTGACCGATGTCCATGTTAATCGCATACAAACGAGTATGCTGAACCTAAACAATAAACATCTAATCTCTTCCGGCTATCATTGTGTTTATGAACAAAATAATCATAATCTATCAGTTACTATGGATTTTCTTATTTTTCGGTGTGTCAACATGAAATGGAATATAAGTAATACGAATTTTTAATTTGAAATCAAGATCAACAATGTTAATTAGTTATCGCTGCAATTGATTTTTTTCTGCAGCTTATTTGGCTCAACTTATTTAAGGTTCATACAGTCAACGCCTCAATAAAGTGCTAGTATTATTAATACCGAAAAGAACTATTAATAAGCTAAGTGCAGACTCATAATTCTAATATGGAATTACGGTGTTAATTAAAGAGATGTTTTGATTTACCTGTCATTTTCATATAGTTAACGTTGCTATTCTACAGTAGTAGCAGTAAAAATTACAGTCGCTACTGTACAAGCCACAAGTGCGAATACACACGCGTTAATATATTATAGTACAACGATAAGCTCACCTAACCGCATGTTAGTTTAAACTAAACCAGCTGCAGTACCGATAAAATTTGTCAGCATAAATTATTAGTTTTAGGAGTGATTTAGAAATTGTTCAGTAATATTAAACTTCTGTAATATTATAAAAGTAGTTGTAATACACGAAAAGGAATTGAATTACTAGCAGTGTAACTATTTCTACCTAGCTTAACTATTTCAACGAAGTACAGCACTGCTTGGATTAGTGTGATTAATTCCGTCTTTAAAAACGTACACTAATCGATTATACTTTTTATACAATATATTGTAATTTGTCCTGCTTTTTCTTGTACTACCGTCTCCTAACAAAGATTGGCTGCCATCAAGGCTATTTTGACTTTGATACAGCGGCACAAAATACGGATCTTTTACTTTTTAGGAAGCAATTACGTAGACTTTTAAACCACGATATCCTTCTTCTTTCAGCACTTCCGTTTACCTTGTATTTTATCTTGGATAATTAATTGCAGCAAGTGGTACTTTTGACTTCGCGTTTTTCCTATTTTTGACTGTGTTTAAATTAATGAAAAAGCCACACTTGACGATGTTCTTCGTAAAATTCTTAGTCGAAAATCTTAATACTAAAATGTTGCACCATGATTACTGTGTTCTCAGGCACCATTTAAAAGAAGCATACCTTTGGTGACGCTGTACCCAATCAGGTGTTGTTACTATATACGATCACTAACTACTTATATAAATAACCAATTTATAATAATTGTTCGAATTGAAAACCGTCTGCTTGTAAATATGGTTCCACTCTTCATGGTGTTGTTTGCATTACTCGTTCCAGTATTTCTGGTTTAATTACTAACTTTGTCAGCGTTTGGTGGACCAGCAACATAAACTTTTTCTTTAATGAAGCCCTGAACAAAATAGTCGAAAGGATTGAGATCGGGTTATCTCGCGGGCCATAAAATGGGACCGCCGCGACCAATTCGTCTGTTTGGAAAGTGTTCCTGGAACCACTCTCTTACATTACGAGGAAACTGAGTATGAGCTCCATCATGCATGTTTATCATATTAGGTAGTACGTTCAACGGAATCTCAACAACAACTGGTTCCACAACAGATATTCACGGCATTAAGACGATTTAGTAGATAAATTGGTCCAACAACCCTGTGGTTTATTATGTCCAGCCATACACTGACGGAAAACCTTCTTTGGTGACCATATTCACGAAATTCGTGTAGGTTTTTCTCTGCCCAGTAGTGAGTATTATACATATTAAACACGTCATCTCTAGTAACATGCACTCAGCACTCCAAAGAATACGTCTTAAGAAGTCACCATTGTCACGAATTCTATTTAAAATTGTGTTGCAAAACTTTAATCAGGATATGTTATCATTTTTATAGAGAAACTGAACTTTGCAGACATCATACGGATGTAGATTTTCTCATAGAACCAAATGTATGATCTTGTTACAAGAGATATTTAATGTTGCAGCTGATTGCTGGGTATTCAAGGAGGGATCTTGATGCGTTGCGCCTAACATTTGCTCTTCCAGTTACAGTGGTGGAAAAAATTCTGCATCAGTTGCACAAATAAGATAATTTGCAGTTTTAACCAATTTCTTTCAAATGTTTTTAATTTCATCATTGCAAATATAATACAGGCACATAGTACGCAATACTAGTAATAATAATAGCCTAAATGCGGATCCATAAAAAACTGAATCAATTAGATATATAAAATGTATTTAGAAACAGAAAAATTGTACATTATATATATATATATATACAATATACACTAATTAATTTAAACTACTTTAGTAGTACTTAATAGGCCTTTCTTCGTTTATCATAACTAATTAACACATTTTTGGCCTAAAATTTAGCAGGTTTGTAATTCTTCCTTTGTAATGCAGCGATACCACGCATTCCTAATTGAGGAATTCGATTAGTTCTTTTTTGTGGGCTTTTTTCTTGAATTAATGTTAGAAATCCTCTGCCATCAGTTTTCTATAGGATTTAGCTCCAGGGATTGTGCTGGCCAGTCTGCTGTAGCAAGTCTCTGTGAAGTATATCCATCTTCTTTGTCAGGTCTAGGAGTTTGTTGATCAAACTGGCTTGCGGTTGTATCTCATTGAGATTAGTGCCCTCAAAGGTTTGATATCTTCTACGAGCTAATGCTTCACAGTGGAGTATTATGTAGGAGGATGTTTCCTCTTCCTCGCCACACAGCCTGCATATAGAATCTTCATTAAATAGCCCTATGTTGTGGAGGTGTTGTCTGAAGTGTCAGTGTCCCGTTAGGAGTCCCGTCACTACTCCAATTTTAGTCCTACTGAGCTGTAGCACTGTTTTGGTAAGCTTGTGGGGGTGATTACCCATCATAGCTTGGCTTTATCTTATAACTGTGTCAAATAACTCAAATGCAACTACTATTTATAAAAGAAATAGGTACTTGTAGTTAACTACTGTAAAGATTTGGTCTTAGATAGGTAGGTATTCACCCTAACACTAAATATATCAGAGGGTCTCATCTGGGATTGTTTTGTTTTAAATATTTAAATTTTTATTTTCAGAATTACAGAATATTTTAATTCGTAAGAACGTAATGACTTTTTAAATAACACTTTTAACATTCATCTGCTGCTGTGTGTAATGCCATTAAAAATAATTATACTTTTTTTTAATTAGAAGTTGTACGAGTGTATTTGCTTCCATCAACTAAAAAATCCAGATTTTAGAACGAAATTTTAAATATAATGACTATTTTTTCGGGAAGTTGCTTTTGCTAAAGGATATCTCAATTACCAGGTCCTTGCATCCATCGTACTTTTCTCTTTAATTTGTCTACTAAAATGCTCCCAAAACGTACCAGAAATATTTCAAGGATGAATTCCAGAACTTACTTAAAGTCGAAAAGTCCATATAAACAGATCTTCTAAACGTAACCATTAACGAGTTATTGTTTACTTCATAATTTATGCGACGTAAAATTTTAGTTCAACGAATTTCTGAAATACTGATCTAGTTGCTATGCGTCTTTTGTTTGGTAACATTTGAACATCGTTTCTAACAAATTATTGTTTGTAACTCATTGGTTTATTACTGTGATACTGAAGTTATTGGCTTCTTCTTTGTATCCTTATTCTCATCACAATTCAGAAGTGATTCACAATGCCAATTTATTTTTAAATGAGAAATATGCAGATATTCATTATGTTTACGGTCTGCGTGATGGAAATACTTTAGCAGCACAACGAGTATATCGTAGAAGATATCCCAATAGAAGACTGCCTACGCGTGCAATTTTCTTTAATTCACATCGACAGCTGAGGGAACATGGCACGTTCAATTCAAGGCATGCTGTCGGCCAAGGAGTTGTCCTTAGACCCACAAACGATGAACAAGTTCTTGATTTATTACAAGAAGATTCGTCTTTAAGTGTGCGAAGGATTTCATTTCAAGTTTGGAGAATAATAAGAAGTGCTCTCTTACATCCATATCATTATCAAAGATTTCAAGCTCTAGGTAATGATTTTGAAGCTCGTTTAAGATTTTATAATTGGGTACAAAATAATCAGAACCCACCGTATATTTTATGGACCTATGAAACTTCTTTCACACGAGATGGTATCAATAATTATCATAATTTTTATGAATAGACTGCAGAAAATCCTCATTTAAGAAGACGCTCGTATTTGCAACCTATATTTAGTGTTAATAATTATGATAGCTGGTATTCTGAATGTTAGTCTGATTGGACCATTTGAACTACCGTTTGAATGGTGCGAATTAGGAATATTTTCTAGAAAGTAATTCAACACGAAGAGGCACCAGCACACCAGTGTCTTCGTGTTAGAGCTTGTCTTAACGCACATTTTCCAAGAAGATGGATTGGAGTAGGAGGAGGACCCGTAGTATGGCCACCGTATTCGTCATACCTGACTCTATTAAATTTTTATTTTTGGGGCCACATGAAACAGATTGTTTATGCAACTAAAGTGCACACGGTAGATGAATTACGCCAAAGAATACAGAAGGCTGCCGATATTATTAGGAATAACCCCGCAACCATATTAAGATCTCTTCTGCGACGTGCGGCTTTGTGTATCGAACACAATGGAGATAATCTTGACCATTTCATGTAAAAAAAATAATAAAAATGTATTAGAAACAGATTTATTCCATAAAATTCGTCGAACTAAAATGTAAGCCGCATAAATTATGAAATAAACAATAACTCGTTAATGGTTACGTTGAGGACATATGTTTCTATGGACTTTTCGAATCTAAATAAGTTCTAAAATTTACCATTGAAATATTGTCGGTACGTTTTGGGACACCCTGTATATTACATTATACACATAGCTTATTCGTATGACATTTTATGCATTATTTATTCAGGTTCTTTCCCGTGCTTGTTTAAATATGTTTCAGAGATAAGACTGTTAAGTTAATTATCCGGAAATGGTACAAAACTATGAACAATATTGAATATAAAACCTCTTCTTATCCGAATTACTTATTAGCAATTTTTATTTTGTATTACTTTGGAATAGTATAAAAGAAACTCTACTAAGGAGAAGCAATTGCCGCATATTTTATGTAATCGTCCAATTAAACTTAATTGGTTTATGTAAAATAAATTAGCAGAAATTTAATCATTCCATGTTATGAGTACTGTTTAACCATCTGCAAACAATAAGCAGTTTAAGGAAAGCCTAACGTACTGGTCAATATTGGTTTGTATACGATTTTCTATTAATTCCGCTCCTTCCGTACGCCGTAATCTCCAATTTGATCTGTTAATTTAATTTGATAATTCCCAGAGGCTGCTATATTAGAACTACAAATCCGCAACGTTAAAATGGGGCGCATTTCCCGCGGCGCCGTCCGAGATTCGCCATATCCCAGATTCCAGTCTTGCTTTGCTTAGGGCAGTCCTATTTACCTTCAGCACTGGCGGATGTTTGTCCTGTTCGGAGTTCTGCTATTTCAGGCAGAAAACCAAGGAGCTTTTCGCAAATGGACGCGACTCTCAGGCCAGCAGGAAAGCGCGCAAAGAATTCTTAAAGCGTTTGCTGGTTAAGTACGGCATTTCCTGCTAACTAGTGTACTTCCTGCGAAACCTAAAGTGCACAATATCTTATCTTCTTTTTAGTTTAAATGCTGTTTCGTCCGGTCGGAGGGCTTAAATTAGGTCTTTGTTGGGAAATAAGTTTTACTTTTCGCAAAGGATCATTTAGAAGTGTAAATGGGGGTTTCTACCGGATGCTGAAAAAATCTTTGAAAAATTGTAGAAAATTCTTTATTTCTTTTACATATATTTCCACTGCTTATATCAAGTAAGTACTCAACCTTTAAAAATTACAGCAGATATTTTGATTTAAGGAAATGCAATTAAAAAAAGTTTGTTCAGTATAAAACTACATTTATGGATTTTTTAATTATCCATAAGTTCTCCATGGGTTTCAAATCTGGGTATTGGGCTGGCCAGATTTTATTGGTCGTCGTCTATGATTTAGCCAGTTTTTCACCAATGCAAAGATCATTAGCGTTCCCCTAGGCAGCATCATGTACTACTTTATTATAGAGAGTGAATGTTTGAAAAATATTTTAATACAGTACGTCTACCCTTGATATTTCCTGAAGTTTTGAAGTTTGCAGAACTTTGTAGTATTACTGCATATGTTTGCAATTTGTAGATTTTATTAATATTCAATTCATCGATTATATTTATTTCTTGCAATCATAAAATATACTTCCAACAAAATCAGTTGACAGCATAGAACCATAAATAACTATATTTACCTTAAAAAACTAATACAAATTACATTAGCATACCTCAATAATAGGCAGACTGGATTGACATATTTGTGGCGCAACTAAACAAAATTTTGAAAGAGCATTATCTGTACCTTTACTAAAGGGTGTATCAAATTGCAAGTCTCTGGCTCAACCAGAAACAAAGTAATTGCCTGTCCAAATAATCAGGATGGATTGAGTTCCTCGGATGTTGACTGTTGAGACAAACAAGGAATAGACATTTCAGGGGAACAATTAATCCGTTTTGTACAGGATCTTGTATCTCTTTTAAATAGATTGGCTGCCGTAGATAAACTTTGAGTAGAACACTTTATATGAGAGCTAAAGAAGCAGTCAGTAAAAATACATAATACGTGCCTCAGTGACATTCAGAAATTCCTCTGTCAGAAAAATCGTGGCAATGGTTTTTGGAACTCCGTGAGGATATTGTTGATAAACTATTTAATTAGCAACTACATTGTTACAGAATAATGTTAGACTATCATGTTATACAACTTACAGAATGCAATTATTAATAGGCAAAAGAAAACTAAGAAGAAGGGTGTTGTTCGTTCATTGTGGCATCTTTCAGTGTGGTATAGATTGTCTCGAGAGTTGCGAGGAACTGTGATTTTTAACTGCTGCCTTATACACTCCATAAAAATGTAAAAGAAAATCTGCTTACGCAGTACTACCTATGTATATGAATATATAGCAAGATTAATTGGAGAGTTTCTTAGTAATGTTGGAATCGATTTTTGAAGGGGTTAATGATATTTCTTCTTCAAGTGTTTGGTCTTTTACAAGACGTGGCTATCTTCTCTCCTATGGCTGTGTTGCGCGTTTAAAGTACCGCAGGCATAAAGGACCTACAGCACTACATGAGCTCCGAACCACGGAAATTATAAATGTTTCTTCTCCACAGATCATTTACTAGGCAGCAGCAACACACCTCGCTAGTTTGCCATTGCCCTGCGAGGGAGATCGGTTGTTAAAAATGTGAAGTTACGGTACAGGAAATTGAACCCCAGACGTTCAGAGTAGAAGTCTAACGCGTTGACCTCTGGTCCAACGTTTCAAGAACGTTAAACTAAAGAAATTAGTGTTGAAGAAGATTATCTAGACACCTTTACATTTGTATTTGCATTTGGAATCTGCAAATTAAATATTTTTTCCCAATTTACAGGAAGTAGCTTCAATAATCTTCGCTAGTACCAACGTTTTTCCGTAGATCGAGTTCTGCAACTTCGAACGACCCGAGTATATAGTTTTGTAGGAAGTCCTAGTAACGTCGTCCAGTTAAGTATGGTTCCCTGCAATGTCACAGCAAGTAGTTACAGAGAAAAATGTTTCAGAATGGATTGCAGATATCCATTGCTTAATCTCTTATGCGTAACGTGCGAGTTGTATCTGGTCACTTCATCATTTTTTAAGAATTTGACTTCATCGCTAAATTATGATTATTGGAGTGTGCAACAATGCTAAGATAGTTTGTGATAAGCACAATAGGGCCCAACTCGGCGGGTAACCGTGCTTATCCTACCTGGCGTAACCCGTATGCGTGTTTGATTTTGTTACTCCTCTACTGTGACCGTAACACGAGGAGTGCCGTTAATTTGATACCATTTGTAAATACAGACCGGGTCCCAAAATTTTTATTTTATTCTTCTGACATAGCGCCTGATATACAAATTGCAGGCTTCTGGCACATTTCCGCAGCATTTACGAAAAATATCCAATCTGTTTTTCGTAATTTAACTTACTTGACGTTCGTTGTTCTTTTCGGTGTAGGCGTAATTGGCTAAACTGGCTCGGGTTCTCTTCTTCATAGTTCTTTCCATGCCTTTCTGTCGTTTGCTATCTGTATTACTTCGCTCCAGTTTGCCCCTCTACTTTGCACTGCTTCTTTTACTTCTTCCTGCCACTCTTTCCTCTGTCTTCCAAGTTTTCTTTTTTCAATTCTTGCCTCGTATACCCTTTTCGGCCGCCTTGAGCTCTCCATTCTTACGACATGTCCCTACCGTCTTAAGTGATTTTGTAGTACTCTATGTTTTACAGGTTTTACTTTGATGTTTTCTCTGTGTACTTCATTCCTGATTTTGTCTAGTCTGGTCTTCTTTTCAATTTTCCTTAGGAATCTCATCTCCATGCTTGTTATATTACTCAGATGCTTTTCTGTTGTTGCGCACGTCTCGCTCGAGTACGTTAGCACCCGCACTGCAACCTTTTTATATACCTCCACCTTTATCTGCTTAGGGATTTATTCCTTCTCTAAAAATGTTTTTCTTATTGCGCTGTATAGCTTTCTTGTTGCTCCTATTCTTTGGTTTATCTCGCTATCAATTTTACCATCTTCTTCTATTACTACGCCTAGGTACGAGGTTTGTAAATTAAGTAATGAAACTGGTAGCGTAGCGTTCGATCTGGCAACATTGGGGACGCAGAAGTGGAAGCGGCGACAGGTGAACATGTGATACGCCTTCAATACGAGTTTAAACTCGCTAGAATCATTTGGTTTCCATAGTGCTTTTTTTCGTGAAACAGTTTTTTCTAGTGCTTTCTGAAATTAGTGACATCAATTCCAAGCAACGGTGTGCTATCAGGTTTTGCTTCATACTTGGGCACAGTGCAACGGAAACGTTTGCAAAACTTCGACAGGCCTACGGAAACAGTGTTTTGTCAAGGGCCCAGATTTTTCGGTGATTTAAGGCATTTTCAGAAGAGAGTGGATTGAAGAAGAATTTTCAAGAACTGATGAAAATGTCGACAGAGTCCGAGATCTTGTGCGTTCAGGTCGTAGGTTGACAGTCAGAATGCTCTGAGAAAAATTGAGTTTGCCTTGAAGGTGCCTTGGAATCGATTCAAAATGATCCCCATTGTCTGGAATGTGTCATTTCTCGTGACGAGTTTTAGGTGTTTAAGCATGACCCGGAAACCAAGGGCCAGAACATGGAATAGCACACCCCAACCTCTCCAAGGCCAAAAAAAGCAAGAATGAGCAAGTCGAAGTTCAAATGCATGCTGGAATGTGTCATTTCTCGTGACGAGTCTTAGGTGTTTAAGTATGACCCGGAAACCAAGCGCCAGAACATGGAATAGCACACCCCAACCTCTCCAAGGAGAAAAAAAGCAAGAATGAGCAAGTCGAAGTTCAAATGCACGCTGATTTGCTTTTTTGATAGCCAGGTAATCGTTCACAAAGAGTTTGTGCCTCAAGGCCAAACAGTTAATCCACACCTTTACAGAGAGGTTCTTGAAAGACTTCGAAAAAGGTGTGAAACCAAACACCAAGAACAACTGAGTATTGTATCACAATAATGCGCCTTGTCACACAGTAATTTCAATAAAAGATTTTTTCCCAATAAGAACATTCCTGTGGCTCCTCAGCCTCCCTCCTTATTCGCCCGACTGGAGTCCTTGTGAGTTTTTCCTCTTCCCGAGACTGAAAAATCACTCCAAGGGGCGTCATTTTGGGATACTGGAAAACATTTCAAACGGCTGTATCTGGCCAGCTGTAGACTATTCCAGTATTCGAGTTCCAGCACTGCTACGAGGAGTGGAAGAACCGTCTCCAGCGCTGTGTGGCTTCCCAAGGCAGTCACTTTGACGGAGAATTGTTAAACTGTAATTTTGCTCGAATAAATAAATTGAAAAAAATCAGTCTCATTACTTAATTTATACACCTCGTACATGTACTTTTCTACTTGTTCCACTTTTGAGCCGCCTATTAGTATGCTATGTTTCGTATGGTTTGTACCACCATCGTTTTACTCTTTTTCTTTGTTTATGCTCCTGCCCATCCTTTCTGCTTCCGTTGCAGTCACGTTCACGTTATGTTGTAGATCACTAGCGCTCGTCCCAAGAATGGCCATGTCATCGGCGATTGCTACTTCTGCTACTTATATCTTCTGCATTTCCAGTGCCCTATTGCGAACAGTCTTATTGTCGTCTTACAATTTTTAATTACCTCGTCTAGCATTACTATGAAAAGTATGGGCTCAGTACACATCCTTGTCTTAGTCCTGTTTTAGTTTGAAACTCGTTCAACTCTTGATTGTTGCATCTTACATAGCTTCTACAGCACTGATAAATCGCCTCAACTGCGTGAATCAGGTCTTTCTCTACTTCTCTATTTTCTAAACATCTCCAAACATCCTCCGTTTAGAGTTTATCGAAAACCTTTTCTAGATCTATGTAGCATATGTGTACTTGCTTGTTTGTTGCTATCGCTTTTTCGTTAATTTGTCTTAGGGAGAATATTAGATCTTGCCTGCGGCTTCCCTTCCTAAATCCGCACTGCGCTTTTTCAGCGTTGCTTCTAACTTTCCTCTTAGCTTTGTTCTACGACCCTTGCATATGGTTTGCCAGGTACACTCAGGAGAGAGATGCCTCTAAAATTTCGGCACTTTCTTACGTCTCCTTCTTTAGGTATTGGTGTTACTATTCGTACGTACTAATCCAGGGGTGTACAGTCTTCTTTTAAACACATGTTCATTACTTTTAGTAATTCTTCTTCAGTTGCTTCTCTAGCCTGTTGGATCATTTCTGGTGAAATCATGTCCTGTCCTATTGCCTTGGCAAGTTTCATTTTTATTATTGCTTTGTCTAGTACTTTCCTTGTCAGGTTTTTTGCTTCATTTCTTGTATTATCTTGATCTTTTGTGTTGTTTTCCATTGCCTTACCTTGTTTTATATCTTCCCCTTTCAGAAGTGTCATAAAGTATCTTCTCCATCTTTCCATTATTTCTTTTTCATCACTCAATACTCTCTAATCTTGTTCATCTTTAATATTCCTAATTAGCACTTCCTTTTTATGCCTCATCTGTTTAATTACTCCATAGAATAGTTCTTAATTCTATTAATATACGTTTTTCATAGTGTTTCCAAATTGTGCCCAAAAATTTTCTTTTGCTTTCTGTATTGCTTTCTTTGACGATTGTTCTTTTCATAATTCAAAGAAATCTTGTTGAAGAAATAGTGTATGATGATGAATTGGATTTAAATTGTTGGCTTGGTGAAGGATTTATCTCCAAAGGCATCATCAACCAAGTTACTTTAGTTAGTCTAAGTTGCTACTGAAAGTGGTAGCTTAATTCCGGAAATACGTATTGAGGTGCTCTAAATATCGTGGTGATAAGGGGTTTTCCAAACTTTATATACTTAAACCACCGTCTCCAATCAATCCTAAAAAGATCTTACTAATATAAGTAAACTGACAGCACGACTTAGTATTATCATAACTAGGCAACATTGATCAATTTAATTAAATTAAGGGAAAGCTTATTTTGATTGCCATACTATACGCATGTTGGGTTTCATAAACTACTTTTCGGGGGAAATAAATTAGCTGGCTCACTATGTATTACTGTGTCTGTTTTATGACGCCTTCGTATCGGCACCAACCTACACTACTGTAACTTGAAATTTAAATTAATAAACATTTATAAAAATAGTTTCCTAATTATACATGATCTGGTTTCCTCATAACTTAGTAAAATGCAAATATCACATGCATTGCCATTAAAATGGAAACTTAACCTATATGTTCTGATTTCTACAGATATTTCAAATATGTCGTAACTTCTTTCAATTTTTGTATGTAAAAATAGTAGTGTAAATTTTGACTTTTATAATAAACAAAAATTCATTAAAAAGATTAAAGCTGAGATGATATTCTGCAAAGTCTAAGTTGTCTGGACGAAGTGATTAATGTGGCTGAATTAAACCGAAGTTGAAACGGATTAAACTAGTTTATGTCTGCAGAAGCAAAGAATTTAATATCCTTTATACGAGACTATAAACCACTGCGATGATATCTCAAAGAGCATTAATAGTTAGGACTAATGTCGGACTTTCAGAACGGACAGGTCACTAAGTAGAGTCTGAAAGTCGCTGTCGGTTGTTATTCCTGAGGCGGGCAATTCCTCTATCCCACTAATGGAGTCAACACTTTACATCCATCCACTTTACCCTCTGTAGCTGATGCATTTTCTTCTCCGCTCTCGGTTTTATTCGGATGTTTATCCAGAAGAGACCGCCCCTTATTTCTAATATTACACGAAAAGATATCTGATTTTGTGGCTAATCGTTCTCGTATATTGCGGACTTTGGTTTCTTCAGATGACAATGTTGACCCAGATTTTTGAGAGTGGAATAATCCGAGGAACGAGTGTGCATCGACTTAATTGACTTCGTTAACAGTATAAACTTTTCGGAACTTAATGATTCTTCGTTAGCCCATATGGCATTAAAATAAAAGATTATGTTACAAGTTACACGCGAGACACATGATCCATCGACATTCGTCGTAGGAATTATATTTTGCTTTGTTTATTTGCAATATCATTTTTGGTTGTTTTCTGCTGAAATGTGAATTTGCGGCAAAGTAAGCTTCGGTTTCTAGTTTCAATTTGCAAGCGCGTCGCTCCTACCTTTTACGCGTTTCAGGTAGCAGTGGATATGTTAAACTAACTACGATCTACAAGCTTCTATCTCTATTTTTGGGAAATAAAATTTGTTTAAAACAAACATCAGTATTTCCATTCCAAAGTAAAATCCCCAATAATACATTCAGAATTTTAAACTGTTAATCAGTGACATTATACTATAATAAAAAGCTTCTTCTCCCCCAATAGCTTTTGCTAGGTACCAACACTATTTTTATTGTTGTAGAGCTTGACCACAGCTTTAAAAAGATAAAGAAATTCTAAACCCGAAATTTCAGATTCCAGATCAGAACGTACCCCACATACAAGGTGTCTCAACTAAAACAATCCGTCTTGTATAACTTTGTAAATAGGCAAATTTGAAAAAGCTATATAGAACATATTGAATATTGTTATCTACCATACTTCATCCCCCTAGCTCCCACCACCAGTTACTAAAAAATTATAATGACAAGAAGTCCCGAGTAATATTTCATTTGAAAGGTTTTGTATTTGTATAATCTGAAAATGTTTTTCAAATCTGTGGATTCGTTTTAGAAAAATACAAATAAAACGGTACAATGTTTGTTTTTTAATTCGTTTGTACGAAGTGTCAAGAGCTATCAAATGCGACTTCTTGTAAACAATCTGAATTGTTTACATTTTATTACGTTAACCCCCATGTGCACCAAAGTGGTGCACATCCTGTTTTCTGCACGGACTGCGTGGCCCTATTTGGCACATTGAATGATAATGTTCAAATTTATTTAGGTCAAAGGGAGACGCAGCTGCAGTGAATTTATATGGGGTGTTTAGTAGGTCCGGTTCATGGGAAAGAAAAACCAGCCTTGGGTTGAAAATAATAACTTGAGTATTTACAAAAAATAATAGTTGCTACTTTTACCTGTAGAACTGATATTTATTTCGTTCATTATTGAATTTGCAAATGTGACTTTAATATAATTTAAAAACAAACCGTTAACGATATATTAGCCACAGCAGTGAAATTGTCAAATTTTTAAGTAAGAATTTACTAAGTCATTTTGTTACACTCGTACAACTATTTTATGAAAGTATTGGTCTTAGTAGGTATTTTGGTGTTCTAAATAATGAAAATATGTATATTGCGTAAAAGACTAACGGATGGATAAGTTAGACCAATTCCGGAAGATAGCTACTTATATTGTAGTGAGAACGAAAGCACCTTTGACCAATCGGATGCAGATCCCATATTTGAACCAGATGGAAGTAACTCCAATACATATAGCGGTGAGCATATTTTTCAAAGTAAAAAAAGAAAAACAGAGCCTAGACCTGAACCAAGTAGCAGGCCTGATTCACCTAATCAACATCCGAAAGAAAATTCGGATTCTTCTGTTTTTGCTTCAAGAAATAATTATGTACAAGTAGAGTGATTTTTCTATATCTGATAAACTCAATGAATTTGTATTTTCCGAAGTACCAGGATTTCCAAAAGATTAAATTGATCGCCTTGGAAGTCACAACCATTGATTTTTTCCTCTTATTTTTGGACGAACAAGTTCAAAATTTGTTAGTTACGGAAAGAAACAGGTACGCCTAACGGCAGACAATAAAGGGTATATGTGAAGAGTGAATTAGTGGACATTCCATTTTGGCTAAGTGGTATGATATGGATGCAAACGAACTATTGCGTTTTATTGATTTTATAATTTAGATGGGACTTGTTCAAAAACATACATCATCATCTCATCATCATCCCCCAGCCACTTGCATCCTGTAGAATATAGGCCTCCTTTAGATCCTTCCATTTCTTTCTATCTTGTGCTTTGTTTATCCAGTTGCCTGTTATTCTTCGTACATTATCGCTCCATCCAGTTGGTGGTCTGCCTCTGTTTTTTTTCCTAGATCTCCATTCTGCGAGTCTATTGGTCCATCTATTATTATCGGTCATTCGAGCTATGTGGCCTGCCCACCTTCATTTAGCTTGCGTGATGAGTTGGATAATATCCATTACTTTCGTTCTCTGCCTTATTATACTATCGGGTATACTATCTCTTTTCGTTATTCCAAACATCGCCCTCTACAACCCTCTTTGAGTCACTCTCAGTTTAACTGCCGATTGTGAATTAGAGTGAGTGCTTCGGCGCCGCACATAACCACCGGCATGATAGGTACATTGTTCATAGACTTTTTTCTTCAAGCAGATAGGCAAGCCTCCTTTGAGGGTGTCACACATCTTACCAAAAGCAGTCCATTCCAAACTTATTAAACAGTGAATTTCGCATTTTTGGTTGTCTTTGCCAATTCTTATTTCATGGCCTAGGTATTTGTATTCATGGACCTGTTCAACCTTGTTTCTATCACTTTCCATAGCATTATTGGGAACTAGATATGTCATGAACTTGATTATTTTAAAGTTGATATTTAAGCCAATATGCTAGTTTTATTTCTGTATGCACTTATTGAGCTTCACTAAAGCTGGCAGTTGTTATTACAAAAACCTGCACTTAGAGAATATTAAAGAAACAAGGTTATTTATAAAAGTGAAGTTCCAAAGTTAAGCCGCATTGGTAGGAATGGGTTTGAGGCATATTTCCACACGTTTCTGATAATGAACATTACCCAACATGTGATAAATTATACAAGATTCATCTACTGGTACAAATGCTGAATAGAAAATTTCAACATATGTACAATCCTACGGAAAGTTATGCATAGATGAGACAATAGTTCCATTTCGGGGCAGGCTAAGCTTCCTTCAGTACATTCCAGGCAAAAGACACAAATACGGTGTTAAACTATTCAACTTTGGTTGATGGACTATGGCTATACTTATTCGCTGAAAGTACATGGCGGTACTGATGGTGGTAGTGGAGCAGAAACCTCTGATCAGCCACTAGCTGCAATAGTTGTCATGGAACTGATGTAACCTCTTCTCAATACTGGTAGAACACTTTACACCGACAACTTTCATACCACTGTTAGTCTAGCACATGAAGTGAATAGCAACAGACACATTAGTTGGTAAAAACCGGAATCTTAATCCGAGGCAGTCACAAGTTCCAAATCAAAAAAGGGCGAAATGAAGATATTAAAATTCAACACGAAAGTTGTAGCCGCAAAGTGGGAGAATAAACGCGATGTTTTACTTCTAACAACAAGATCAAAAATGATTGAGGTTCTCAGAAGAAAAGGCCTTGTTTTGAAGCCATCAACCGTCGTGGAATACAATTCAGCTAAATGCTTTATTGATATTTCCGACCAAAAAGCTTCCGATAGTTCTCCAGTACGCCGTGGGATCAAATGGTACCGGAAAATTATTATTGAACTCTTGACAAACGCTGAGAATATATTAGTGTTACAGAATTTCGCGAGAATATCGGTTTTGCTTTGATGACAATAGACAACCAAACCAACCAAACCAAAAATGAAAATCAAGTGCAACATACCATAGAGGAGAAGCAAACTCGAGTAGGTGTTCGATTTGCTATAAAAAGTACTCAGAAACAGAAGGGAGACAAATGACAATCAGCAATGAAAAATGTAAAAAAGTACATTCTTTATGTCTTGCATATTTCGAGAATGCGACATGTATGTGTATAAGTTGTTTTGTCAAAAACCATACCTCTTAAATAATGATGTTAAAATTTTTTTGTATGTTGGAATGAAATATTTCGTTCACCATGGAATTTACTAGTTTATTTTTTTTAAATACTATGTCAAATAGAAGTTTTTGCCTGTGACCCATTATGGTACATATAGTCTGTGGTTAACTTAACTTATATTTCTTTTAAATCAAACCGCGGTACCGTTTTGGTGCACATGTGTTTTTGTTAAAAACTTGTTCCCAGAAATTTATATTTAAAAGAATTATTATTCAACTTCCTTTTATTAAAAATCAACTAAAACTATTCCGGTTCAGGAGTACATTTTCAAAATTAAGCGGTGAGGATTAATGTGTTAGATGAGACGATAGTAACTAAAAAGATAAGTTTTTGTTCTGCAGATGTGTTTAAAGTGCTATGGAATGGCCAGCCAAGTCACTTGACCCCACCCCAGTAGATTTCTGCTTGTGGGGTCATCTAAAGACTAAGATCAATGCCACTCAACCAGATTCTCCGGAAGTATTAAGTGCCAGGTTATTCAGGAGTGTCGTTTATTAAAACCCGAAATATTTAATATGTACGAAATTGCTTTGATACCCGATTCTACTATTGTATGGAAGTTGGTGGTATCCACTTTAAACATTTAATAAAATAACCTGAATACTTGTTTGAAATTATTTCCAATACGCATCCAAAACTTCAAAATGCTATTTCTCAAAAATTGCAAACATTTTTCAAATTGCACAAAGAGCTGATTCGTTATTTAAAATTTTAAGGTTGATGGATGCGGAGGCTAGGTGGATGAAGTAGAGTAGTCGACTTACATGGTAAAAGATGTCCCCCGTTCTGCTATTCTTGACGCCAATTTTTTCAAATTTGGTTTACTACATAGAAATTCAGGGCAGTCTGTTTTAGTTGGAACATCCTGTATGTAAACAAGCTCCATAAAGGAGCACGAAAGTAAATTCTGAACTAAACTTAAAACTACATCATTCTAATTTAAGTGACAAACGTTTGTACAAGGAAAACCTAAAACCTTCATATTTGTGAAATTTTATTTGGTGTTTTGCTTACAGCATTTTCATTTATGAATTTTATGTTTAAATATAGTTATAGAAGAGTTTGAAAATAATATAAACTTAAGAGGATTGTTGAGTGCAAAAATGCGAAATTTTTATACAATTTCGAAGTAAATCCTTTTTGTTAAGAAACATTTTAGAACGCTAAATTAAACCTGAGCTCTCAATTACCAAGATTTCCTACAACAAGAATTCCACAAATTTTATCTTACATAAAACATTCACAGAAGAATGTGACAACGCAAACTTTTAATGAATAACTTGTTATAGTCGAGGGCAAGATATTATTCTCAAATTATAATTACCATATAAAACGTGTTTTTACTAAACTCATACCTCGGTGGTCTAGTGCGGGAGCGCATTGCCACTCAAGGCCACCGCCAAATGTAGTCGACCCGCTGGGGTGATCGAATCTCAGCTGGGGCGACCGCATTTCGCTTACTTAAGTTTAGGGTGCATGTTTCATGCATGTTTAGTGTGTAAGGGACGCCCGCACCCCCCTGAAGTAATGCTAAAGCGGTTCCGGGGGGGGGGCGGTAGTATGAATGAATGAAAAAATAATTTCTACTGTTATCATAAGAGTAAGAATTTATTAATAGTGGTGTTATTAAGAGGTGGCCATGGGCTAGAGGTTAGCGCGTTAGACTTCTGCCCTGAAGTCTTGGTCTTGGGTTCAATTCTCAGTACCAGAACATGGGTTCTTAACCGCCGTTTTCCCTGGCAAGATAATGGAAAGCCAGCAAAGTATTCTGCCTAGTAAATCTTCTCTGGAGTAGAAGTGTTTAAACTTTCCGTGGTTTGGAGCCCACGTTAACCTGTAGGTCCTCTATATCTTTGGAACTTTAAACGCGCAACACAGGCGTAGAAGAAAAGGTTGCTACGTCTCGTAAGAGATAAAGTACTCGAGAAGAATAAGGTGTTACTAAGGGTGCGTAAATGTACAAGGCTTATTTGGAAATTAAGAGCCGATCGGCCGTAGAACAAAAAAGGTGAAATTTATTATTCTTAAATCTTAGATATAGTCCTAAACCATGTCTCTATATAGTCAGCATTCGAATTTAAACACTTACAATATTGTCGTGCAAGTTTTTGTATACGTCCATCATAGAAGTTTATCGCCTGTGACGAAATCCAATTGCTTAAACTTTTTGGGTTTGCAGGAACTCGCATGCTAACACTGCTTTGATTGTTGTTTGATTTCAACGTGTATGTACAAAACTCAAGTCTCGTCGCCAGTAACAATGCGATTCAGGTATTCGTCCCCATCAGTTTCGTATCGATACAGGAAATTTGAGAGGCCATTCGCTGGATTTCATGAACTTCCGTCAAAGTCTTTGACACCCTTCTCGCATAAAGTTCGTAGTACTGTAGCCTGTTCGTGACAATTTCATACAGTACCGTAGGTAAAATTTAACCAAAATTTGCGGCCATTTTCCAATTCGTGACTCGCCGATCTTAACGATTTTTCTTGTCCATTGTTTCCACAACATCGTCGTTGACAATAGAAGGTCTCACACTTCATTCGTCATCGGACACGTTTGTTCGGCTATTTCTAAAATTCCTACTCTGACCCTTCCTACAACCATAATCTTCACATATTTAACGGTAAATTTCGGCAGTGTTTTCGTTTATTTTGCATGGAGGAAATTGTATATTTGTAAAAATGTAAAAGAAACAAGGTGCTCTACTTGAAATAAACACCTTCTACAGCAAAAGTTATGTGTCTTATATACTTTATTAGCGTACAAAATATCATAAAATATAAGCAGGGAATCTGCTAGAGTGATTATTGTTGCTTTATCTAACAAACTACAACTTAAACTCTTAGAATTTATTTGATTGTTCTATTCGTACGCTTTAAAGTGTTCAGTTTACCGAATTACTGTCTGCCTATAAGTAAAATTGGAATGCATCAGCATTTATGACGGGGCAGTCATTGAATGCCGCTAAATAAATCAACGACTTTTAATAGATTTTAAAATTCAAAAGGTTTTGTAAAATAAGTATGTGTATCTTATTGTCATATAATATGGCAAGCCCGTATACTTTTTTAACATATTGTTACCTATAGTTGGAAAATGACAACTGACATTGATTAAGGAATTCATTACTTTCGGAACAATAACAAAATACCTTTATAAATATGCATTGTTTTCTTATTTAATCAAAGTTGGTTTCCTCGCGGTTTCCTAAATTTCAACGGCAAACTTTAAATTTTGGGACCCGGTATACTTTCGTAAATATGCGGAGACAGTTCAGATACAAAAATAAAAATGTTTCAAATATAGGAAATACGCCGAAAGCTTGCCTTCAGTAATTTTAACAGTGAAATTGTTATGTGCCTCGTAAGAAACGTCTACCTATTCGGGCCAAGTGTAATTTATAGCAAAACGCCTAAAACGTAGTCAGTGTGTATTCAGAATTTAGTCGTGGATTCATCTATATCATTTTTCTCGTGATTAAAAATGCTTGGTGACGTCTATGCTGACTCTGTAGAAATTATTTTAAGTACTTACACGAAGCTTTTCGTCTTGTTATTTTAATTAACTAAGTCCGAAACCGTTTTCAACAAAACCTGTACTAGTGTATGGATGCTGGAGGTCAACATTTCGAACATTTAATAAAGTGAAAGTTAAGATAAATTACTTAATCAATAAAACATTATTGGTGTAAATTATGGTAAAAGTGAAAAATCATGAATTATTGGCTTTTGGCGGGTTACTGTCTTTAAAAGACATTTTCCTGAGAACTATTGATCCGAATTTGAAAATCTAGGAAGTGTTAAAACGAGAATTTAATGCTCTTTAAAATGATGGATCACTAGATCCCCTTTCCCATTTAAAATGTTAGGGGTGAAGCTCATCACCCCTAAGAGGTTGTAAATAAACGCAAAAAGTTCCCCCACGAAACAAAAATTGACGGACCCAGCGATTTTTAAAAAATGACGATACATATGAAAAATCGGATCTAATTCGTTTTCATTAACCCACCCTGTATGTCCTACGAACGGTGCTTTTAAATTTAATTCGATATAGTTGCAAAATTTTAATAAATTTTTATTTTGTAATCACCCACTGTGGGACTGGAAAATTTCTTTGTACTGTAGTTTGAGGTCGCACCCCTATGTATAAAGAGTGATATAATAGTGCGATTTCTTTCCTAAGCTCTTTATTAAAGCAGCTTGGAGAAAGCTTTAAATACAAATACAACTTAAAATTATTGTATTATTGTAGAGTATAGAGGTAGGTTGTTTTGTTGTAGTGGGACAATGGACAACTTCTTTAATTTAAATAGAACATTCTTTATATCGTTACATTTTGGATTTCTTGTTTATCTTTAGAATGATTTAGGAGTTTAGGTCTCTATCGCTAATGGTTTCGGTAGTGATTAACATTTTCCTAAACTTTGCAAAAATGAAGGCCTGTCTTTAACTGTTAGTTTCTAGAGAACAACATATAATTGTTAAAAAGTATTTAGAAGTTTACTCGAACGCATTTTCAGATAGGTGCCGTACTGTTTAGATTTTAAATCTCTTATACACGATGTTCGTAATTTACAACCTTATTCATTAAAATTCAACTCTTAATATTTAATTTTTTTAAATGAAACACCCTATACATTTTTACATTTTTTAACTTGTCGTTTAATGCCCTTATATGACCGTATATGTGCTTTTATATGACGTTTTTCACTTTGAAAATATAAAATGGAACTTTATTTTGTTGTATAAGATATGTTAATGATTATAGAATTTTATAAAAGTTGAATTATTTACTGACATTTTAAACTACAAATATTTGTAGAAGAAAATTTAAATTAAAAAGTAAAGCAACGAATCATCAGTATTTCATTGAAACAATTGCTAACTGTCAACAAACTAGCATTTTTGTTGTGTTATTGATATTTAGTTGAAAATTCAGTTATTCAAGTGCTTGTAATATATATTTTTTAAAAGATGAACTGATTGATGTGGTATTTATGTTGGGGGAGTGCCAAAGAAATTGTATATTAGCTTCCAGAGTTTACGCTGAATATTTCCCAGACCCAAGCATACTAGTGTGTGGGCTTTCAAACGATTACGACGAACATTTCTAAATACAGGCAGAGTTAAATACGATAGTACGCCACGAAGGAAGCGTACAACTAATGAAAACAACAAATTTTTTTCTATAATAGCTACTATAGTGGAAGTTTCGTATTGTAGCACCAGAGATATAAGACACCAAACAGACATAAACCAATATTCTGGGTGAAAAATATTGAAAAAATACAGGCACCATCTCTACCACATTCAACTTCATCAACTGCTTCATCATGACTTTCAACGTCGGCTAATGTTTTGCGACTGGTCCCATTAACAAATAAATGCTCAAGCTAATATCTTTAATTATGTATTTTTCTCCCACGAAGCAACTTTTCATATACAAATGTGAATCGTCACAACTGCCGCTATTATTCAACGGAAAATCCATCATTTGTAAGAGAAGTCGATTTTGCTTAAATGTTAGGAGAGAAATTGTAGGCGAACATGTCGTTGGTCCATACTTTTTTTAAGGATACCTGAATGGTCAAATGTATTTACAATTGTTAGAGTATAGTTTTTGGGATATGTTAGAAAATATTCCGTTAAACATTATACAGAATTTATGGCTGCAACATAACGGGGCCCCTTCACACTAAAGTTTAGACGATAGAAGCGTTTAAAATTGGCAGAGGAGGTTCAGTAGGTTGGCCGGCAAGGTCCCCCAACCTGACCAAATTAGATATTTTTCTGTGGGGGTTTGTGAAAGATAAAGTTAAAGAATTCGCCCTATGACGAGAGAAGGTATGCGAATCCGAATTCAACATACTTTTAAAGGCATAACACCTACAATATTGAGAACTGTGAACAATTACTTTACGCATCGATTAAATTTTTGTTTTCATGGAAACGGCCGACATATAAAACGTTTAATATAATTTTGAATGTGGTTCCTAATGGATCTTTTCTCATACTACTAAGTATATTGATGTGTTATTTACCCTAAATAATCTATTTTGCCTACGTTATGTTTCGATCATGTTGAAAGGATACTGTTTTTACTGTTAATAATCCAGATTATGATTAAAATTAAGATTAATTAGCTTATTGTAAACTAAATCATGCTCCGTTGGAGGTAATTTTTATCTTAATTTATAAATTTAAACTATAAACATAAAAAGGTATATTTCGAGCTTTCGTGGTTTCTACGATTTACACTGTGTTGTATTAAAATAGTATTTTTAAGTAAAAATTCATGAGGGAACAGTTATGTGGCTTCGGTTTTTCATCTTGATGCTGGATTGATGTGTCCAAAGTAATGTTGGGGCTCTGAAAAGTGAATAATTTAAATATTATCATTTGAACGTTGTGAATTTACATATGTTAATGTTAATATAAGGAACTAAGCCTTTTAATTCATGTTAATAGTTTAGGTTCTATGAGAGAAAGGTTTTTATGTGCAGTTATTTATATAAATAACAGTTTAATGGTTGAATTTGGTAGTTTTTACAAAATTATCCTAATTGGAGGTTAGATCTCATTTTTTACTAAGAATTATGTAATTAACTGATGATGATGTAAATGTTAATATTTAAGTTTAATAGGGGGCTAGTTAATTGTTTTTAGTAGTTTAAGAGCTGAAATTTAAATTTTTGTTAATATTTGAATTTCAAACACGTGTTTATAAAAGTGTTTTATATCTTAATAATTTTGCTATCAAAATGTTGCTAATGTTTCATAGATTGCTGTTATGAATTTAATTTTTAGAAATAATGAGTTATTAAGACTGTAAGAGTCGTTTTTGATTTAGTTGGTAAGCAGTTTTTGGAAGGGGTTTTATTACCAAGCGTTTGATTGGTGCATTTTCAAATTTGTGGTACGAATTTCGGATTTTAAAGAAGGGGAGTGCTGCAGAAGTTATCAAACAGAGAGGACGTATTGTCTTGTCGCTCCGAGTGTTAAACTTAAGTCAATTTTAAACATGTGTTAAAGTTATTTTCATTTAATAAATCTTACCTAGTGTTTTCCAAGTTGAAGATTATGATTAATTTATCTACTATATTCCGAAAAAGTAAATTTAATAGTGATTCCTGAATTATAAAATTAAGTGGATTTCTTTCTTACTTGTTCTTGGTCCATTTAAGTATCATAACTTCGATTTATAAAATCACACCTTATTACCAACTTTTCGGTTTTTTTTCTATTAGTTATTCAATATTATTTCATATTTTCAAAATTGAAAACGCACGCTATATAAAATAGCACATACGTTTATAGGTCATTGAACGACAAGTTCGAAAATGTAAAAATATTCAGGGGGCGAAATTTAGAAAAATAAATACTAGGAGTTGACTGTTATCCAATGTGATTGTAAATTAGGAACATTCTGTGTAAAATATTTAATTTCTAAACAGCCCGGCACAATCTGAAAATGCGTTCCTGTAAACTGGAACATAATTTTTAAAAATTATATGCCTGTAGCGTCAGCTTCCAAGAATTCCACCGTATCCATAAATTCCTCGGAGCCACGGAATGCGTTACTGTAGCAACCAGGTTTTCCTAGCAGTACGAACAATGGAACAGTGTTCTCCAACATGATGTCACTTACGCTGGGAATGCAAGAAAGGTTGAGAAACGTATCCCATCAATACAAAGACTACCACTCTTACACCGACACTACTGCGGAGAGGTCGATGGTATCCAAGTTGTTCATATTTCATTATTATTATTATTTGTGTTACCGTAGTTATGTTCTTTTATTACATGCACAGAGTATATTTATTTAGGGCAACCAACGCTAAATGCCGTTCTTTAGATACTAACTGTTATAGATACTTAAAATCCTATACGTAGTAAATAAAGAAATAAAAATCCAAAATGTAATAATATACAGGATATTATATTATGAAGCTTTCACGGGCCTTAGAGGCCCATCGCTTTTTGGTGTGAAACAGAGCTAAGTTAGTTTGTGAAATGCACAACAGGGCCCGACTCCGCGGGTTACCGTGTTGGTGCGTAACCATGCTTAACCTGCTGGTGTGTGGTGTATTTTTTGTGTATATGATTTTGTTACTCCTCTAGTGCGATCGTAACACGAGGAGTGCTATTAATTTGATCCCCAATGGCTAATGGAGACCGGGACCCAGTACCGATCACCCAGGGAATTATAACAATTTCCGACCCTGGGGAGATTCGAACCGGGAAGCGTTTAGACTATTATATCCAAAGCTGGGCTCTTTACCACTGAGCCATCCGCGCTTCAGATTTAAAATAAAGAAGTTGTCTATTGTCCCACTAAAACAAAACACCCTCTATAGTCAGCAGTAATTTTAAGTTATGCACAGTAACCAAACAAACAACTTTTGTATTTAAAGATTTCTCCAAACTGCTTATATTAAACACATTAGAAAACGTAATCGCGCTACTATGTCACCCTGTATATTATGTCCTTCCACTGCTTTCTGCGATTATTAATAATGAATTTTAAACATAGTATGGCTAAGTGCTAGCTAATCAGGTTTGGTCCGATAAAATCGGATTTTTAGTTAAATGGTAAAAATTACAACAATTGCTAAAAAGTATGTAATGCAAACGCAAAGTGCCAATTGTATAATAACATTAAAACCCGGGAGATCTTGTATCTGGGACACACGTTGGGAACATCAAAACATCACTACAACTTATATAGAATACAAGATCGAAGCTGTTCAGGGGATGAAGAGAAAAGTAAATATCTTTGCTGCGGAATTGGAAATGGATTAGCATCATTCAGATTTGTATCGCATAACAGAAAATGGACTTGCATACGTAAACGCAATCGCTAACGTTCAAATTACTAAGTAGAGTACTTAAACAAGAAAAATAATTTAATTTACCTTAACTTAAAAACAAGATGTCGATATACATAAACCTTAAACGATTATACAGTAAGAAAATTTATATGTTCGACAACTTCATTACATACTGAAACAATTTTTGCCGTAGGTAGCTTATTCAATCATATAAAAGTTAAAGCAAGGCAGAAACGCTGAAAAGGCGTGGTGCTTACCACATCCGCTGAATCGTATACTGCAGTGTAGCCGAAATTTTTAAATTTTTGTCGGAGATTATTAGCAGGTACCCTACTCAATCGTATAAAAGTTAAGGAAAAGAACAACAGTTTTGGAAGGCGTGATGCTCACCACATCCCCGTGGCGTCAGATAGGAAGGAATGGTACACGATAAGGTTGTCGAAATTTAAAAAGTTTTGATGTGTTTATCACGTGTCCTACTCAATAGCATAAAAGTTAATGGAAAGTACAAACGCTTTGAAGCGCGAGATGTGGTGGGAAGGAATGGTAGGAAATGAAATAAATAGAGGTACTGTACTGCCGGAGATATTCGCTTATAAAATGTTCGTAAACACAGGTTATTTACAAGAACATAAACTTTAAACTGAAGGTACGTTCCAATGTACCCATCTTTATTTACTTGCATGTTATGGTACAATCCAGATGTTATTTCAAATGTGACATGCTTATAACTGTTATTACATTTTCCATAATTATCCACAATTTAACTAATTTAACATAACGCTGGAAGTTAAATTTGTAACTCTTTATTAATCTACAATGTAAGTAAAATTTTAAGAATTATAATCATAATTTGCTAAAAACCCTATTCACATAACCATTTCATACTTATTACATCGCGAAATCAGAGAAACTTAAATTTAATATCAAAGCAGATTTAAAACATCAAAAATATTGTTAATCTTAACGTACAAAGTAACTATTCAATTGGTATAATATTTATCGTTTAAATGTTGCTTGTAGTAGAAATTATTTTATGGCACATAGCTTTAAAGTACAAATTAATGTAAACATTCCCAACGTGCTACAGGGTTCAAGCATTTGCGTATCATTGGTTATTATAAAATTTCAAATAAACGCAAGGTTCCTCCCTATACGTTTTATACAAAGTCTCTTATATTATTTCCCAGCCCAACATCAAAGAGGGTTTAGATTTTTCCTGCCGGTGATTTATAATAAAATTTACTTTGATGTTGCTTAATTGGACGTAACCTAACTCCTGTTATATTATTTTACAAGCTGTCAAAAATATTACTATCGTTTCTTAACGAAACCTCTAAACCTGATATACTAACGAAAAAAAAACTTACAGAAGATCGTGAACAATAAAAGCCTTTTCTTCCGCTTCAGTCGACGCGGTAAAATAAAGCCAGGTAGCAATATTATTAAATATTCAGGATACACGTGAGCCATGAGGGAAATCGGATGCAATCGTGATTTGTGGCAGAAACGTCGCTTAAAATTGCATCGAGCCTGTCTCCGGACGAATGGACACTTGAAAAATAGCCCTTGCTTTGCGGAATTATGCAGCAGATGCAAACCCGCACTTTGGAGAGTGGACCACTGATAACAATTCCGCTTTACAATTCCAAATTTAAACTTGCCATGAATAATGCATTGTATTTTCACTACGCGGCATTTAATTTAAGCAAAAATGAATACTTAACTCTGGGGTCATCAGAAAACATTTTAACAGAATTATTTTGTTATATAATATTGAATGACACCCGATGAAAATTAATATCTGATCCACAGGAGTAGAATTTGCGCAGAAGCTCGCTATGACAGCAGTTCAAGATGTTTTGTTAAAAATAGCTTTCAGTTTTAAAGTAACGTAAATGCATTTTATAAATGAGGAAAATTAATAGGAAATACGTAGCAGCCAGTCCAATAAGTAAAGTCGCAAATTTTTGCTAGTTTGTACAAGGTGTGTTCAATTGAAACCCATCTTTGCTTTATAAAAAATGTACTCAACAAATTCATTACAAGTAATTACCGTCACAGTTAAGGCACGTATCCCATTTTATTACTAACCGACGTATACCCAGATCATAGAATTGTGGCTGCTGATTGAAGGAGTCTTCTACAGCTACGTGTATTTCTGCGTCAGACTCAAAATGCGGATCTTTTAACGCCTTTTTCAGCAGTCCAAAAATATGGAAATCGGCGATATATTTGGGCTATAGGGTGGATACTATAAAACCGTCCATTTCTTTCGTTGAAGATTTTTTTTACCAGTTTAGCAACATGAGGCCTAGCATTGTCGTGCAGCAAAATGACCCCACGAGTAAGTTTTCCCACGTTTCCGTCTTACTGCTCGATGAAGCTTGTTCAAAATTTCATTGTACAAATTTGCATTGACATTTACTCCAGATTCCTTAAACTCTATCAACAAGGGTCCTTCATGACGGAAAAAAAATTTTAATGTCACCTTGCCTGCAGAAGGTTGTGCTTTACACTTCTTCAGTAGTGGTGAACTTGAATGTTTCCACTGCATCGACCATAACTTACTGGATGGCTCGTAGTAATGATACCAAGTTTTGTCGCCAGCAACTATTGACAGAAGAAAGTCATCACGATTTTACCTATAGTCTGTGAGATGTTGCAGAGATAAGTCTATTCGCAAGCATTTTTGTTCATTAGACAAGAGATGGGGAATCCAGTGCAAACAAACTTTGCAGTAACCCACATTACGAACAATACTATGGTGAGATCCTACACTCGCACCAACAGTTTCTGAAATGTATCTAATTGAAATTCGTCGATTTTCTCTAATAAGACATTCCACACATGCCATATTGTTTTGTATTAATGCAGTACACCATACACCTGGTCGCGGCTCATCCATAGTCCTCTGTTTTCCATTCTTAAATTTTCGGCACCATTCTTTCACAGCTGGGTAGGCAATACATGCATTTCCATACACTGCTTGCATTCGCGTATGAATCTACAATGGCTGCACTCCCTCAGCGCATAAAAATTGTAGGACCGCACGCTGATCAAACTTGGACGGATTTTCAACAACACACGACATTTCAAAATCGAAGTTTTAAAAGTCAGAATCAAATTCAAACGCCAGAAACTTATTAATGCGTTCCTTACAAACACTACTAACATTAACAAACGTCATTTGAATGATTATGCAGTGACACAGGCCGTATTCTGCCGTCTCGTTGTCCCCGTTGCATCCTCGGCAGTTTGGGCTGTCCGCCTGTCCCATCCTGTGGATGTGTTGATTTAGGGTGCAGTGTCCAGATCAGATACCTATAACCAGTCGCAGGCTCTTTCGGAACAGCTTGGCTGTCTTTGGCGAGGGTGCAGTAATAGCAGCCCTTGAATGACGACACTTTCGGTGTTTACCCGTCGTAACTTCGTGTGAAGTTTTTTAGAGTTTCTTCGTATAGCATAAAGCTTGATGTTCTCAGGGATATAGGAATAACGGGTTCTGGTCCCCAAATAGCTTGTCGGCGGCCAGTGCTGCAATCTAATCAGCCTCCTCATTGCCATAGTTTCCGTCATGTCCTTTCACCCATATAAGAGAAATGATAAAATCTTCTGAGATATCGTCGAGAGCTTCACGGCACTGCAGTACCACTTCTGAGGTAATTTTGTAACTACCAAGTGCTAGTAAAGCGGCTCTGCTGTCGCTGTAGATACCAATACGTTGGTTCTCGATCTGTCGTTCAAGAATTGCATTTGCATCATGCATTATTCCCACTACCTCCGCTTGGAAGACAGTAGCAATTTTGGCTACTGGTATAAATAGTGTAGCGCAGGCTAAGGTCATTGGAGAAGACTCCGGCACCCGTCCATGCCTTGATTCAGATCCGTCAGTAAAGATGGATGTATTTATATGCTGGGTTGGCTCAGCATTGGCATAAACACTGAAGTGCTTATTGAAGACATATTGTGGAGGGAGGTAGTCTACCATTGCGTCTAGAAGAAGGGTCTTGACGATTGCCTCATCCAGAATGCGAGTACGTCTGCCTCCCCTGCCTGCTGTGTGCCATAGACGCTTATGGCGCAGCCTGGAAGCCATCATCACGGCTGCTTCCTCCACAAAAAGGTCGAGTGATGGAAGGCATAAGATCACCTCTAAGGCGACCGTAGGATTTGAACGTATAGCACCTGTAGAACTAAAACAGGCAAGATGGGTAAGATGAAACGAGCTGTAAATTTACCTAAACTTTATGCAAGATGTTTTCAAATAACAAGAAAACAGAGTTGTACCTTATTTTTGGTAAATGCCGCGGAAATGGGGCTGCAGCCCACAATTTATATATCAGCACACCGCCGTCTGAAAAATACTTAGATGCCTAGAAACTTCTGAAACAAACGTAAATTTCTTAACTCAAAGAATGTAGGGCCAGAATGAAAAACGTGGAAAATTATATAATTAGCAGCAATAAAGGCGGTGAATTAGAATCTCTACGTAACTTCATACAGAAGAATTCTGGAAGCAAAGATAGTTCATCCCTTCACAATGTTTTGGTACACGGACTGCGTGAAAATGGCCCTTAGACAAGACTGCAATTTTGTAATTTCTTCAATGATCAACGTCTTCTGGATCATCATTTTGAAATTGTTTAATGGATAAGATGAGGCAAAATTTCCAAAAGATGGTGAACCAAACAGGCATGACTTTACGGACTATTACACCCAATAAAATCCGCACTAGATACGTGTTATCCATATTCATATAGTTTTTTCCATAAATGTTTGATGTGGCATAGTAAGTAACTATATTATTAGGGACTTCGATGGAGCAGTGCGAATACGCACTGTGATTCGAGGTCACAGTGAAATGCGGCTGATCGGTTGCGTATTCGAACCCCGACTGAGGCCACTGCATTTCACTTAGTTAAGTTTAGGGTGCATGGTGCATGCATGGATAGTATATAAGGGACGCCCAAGGCAAATTTCCAAATCGAGAAATAAATATATGGAATAACAAAGTACCATTTAATAATCTCCGTCTAGTCAGTTCTGGGATGCGAAACGTTTGCAACATGTTTATGTAGCGCTCGAAATTGACTGTTACAGAACGGCCATTTTCATCCAAAAAAAAAGGACCAATGATACCAAATGATCCTACACCACACCAAACTACGACTTTTGGACTATGGAGATTTTTTGTAAACAATTCGCGAGGATCAGCCCCAATATCTAAAATTCTGCTTGTTAACAACGCCATTCTAATGAAAAATTGCTTCGTCGGTCATTAACAAATTGTGTATTGCTTCTCGATGCCGTTTTAAAAATTCTTGACAAAATGTTAATCTCGCTTCCTTATTTCGATTGGTACTGTGCCATTTGGTATTTGTAAAGATGAAATTTTAAATCGTTATGAAGGATTCTATGAAGACTTCCCTTAGAAATTCTTAGAGCAAGTGATTGCCAATTGGCAAACCTCTTAGGACTTCTTCTGAAAGCAGGTCTCACTCGTTCAATATTTGCAAGCGTACGAACCGTTCTTCTACGTCCAAGTTTTTTAATGCTCCGCACAGAAACATTTTCACGCCAGTGACAAACCCACACCATAATTGTTTTGTGCATAGGCGCATTACCCCTATTATTGTTACCAAACTGCCGTCGAAATGCTCGCCGAACTTCTTCTACCAAACCAGTTTTAATGAAGATTTCCACGCAAAACACACGTTGTTGCACTGAATATTCCGTAATTTATCAAAAATTCTAAAACTCTGTTGGAGAAATTATCTTTCTGACACTGCCACGGATTTTTAACAGTAACAATTGATTAACTGCTATTAGACAGACGCCTACTAGATAAAATGTAATCCCAAAGACCACTTATTTTAACCTACTAAAGAAAACAATAAACACGCACTTTGCTTAGATTTGAATCGAATATCAAAGTGGGTGGTCTAATATGGGGTACCCTGTATAATTAAAACTGTATATTAGTACAGTAAGAGATGATCTTTACATCAAAATACTATTAACCATTTTTAAAAGGGTACAATTTGGCTGGGCCACCTTATATAAATCCAGTAAGACGAACCACAACATTTATACATATAATCAAATGGTGCATTCAACCAATGAAATATCTATAAGGAAGCTTTCCTTAGTGGAAACATGTTTGGAAATATTAATTAAAATAATGCAAAATCTTCATGCATGAAACAGATGGTAACCTGTGTAAACCTACACAACCGCACTTACATATCTACACACAAGCCTATCATAAATAATTTAAAGCTTTCCGATTAAATTATATTCTGCTCATTATTAGGAGTATTAATTATACCAGCAAAATATTATACATATTTAATTACTATTTCAGCTAAATTAGAGTAATGATCCGTTAAATGCTGGGTTGATTCGCTAATATACATAATTCATTCAGATAGAGTTAAATTCAGCTCATCTACAACACTATTGGGGTTTATAACTATAGAAAGTTTATTAGCTATTAATTATTGTTTGAATTTAAAATACAATATTAAGCACAGTAAAAATTTCGATAAATATAGAACAACCTACATTTATGGAAATAACTAGTTTATGGTCGATTACCAACGTAAATTATCGATCATAACAAAATAATGTAAGAAGATCGTTTTTTCGAAGGAACGGAGTTTGGGGATTTTTTAAAACAGTAATAATTCACTCAACACACACCGATAGAGTATAAAAGTGGGTAATGTGTACTCATCAACACTAAATTCGTGGGAGCTCGGGATCTTACAGCTTCAAATATGCACACACCAGCAAAGCATGGAGCACAAACTACAATACATTATTACATTAGCGTTGCAGCTTCTAAATTTCATACTTATAGGTGGGTAGGAGTCTCCCCGTGGTAATTTATCTGTGGTATCGCGACAAGACTATCGCTGGTAGTTCTCGTTCGGGGTGTGGTGGTATTGACAAGGATGTTTTCAGTAGATATTGTCTGATGTACCTAACTTAGAACGGGTACCGGGCTACTGAATGATAACAACACACAATAGACGTACCCATGTCGCTGTGTACACCAAACGACTTCCGCCAGTCGCCGTAGGTGCACAACAAAAAGAGCAAGAAAGAAGCTATCCACAGACCAACCTGCAAGGTGCAATGTAGAGATCACTGGCTACCAGGCCTAGGTCAACCAGGTCGAGGTGAGTTCGAATAGCCACGCCAGACCACTAACCCTTGAAACATTAAGCAGCTTAAAACGGAATCTTAATTATAAATAATAATTAGTAGGTAGTACTAACTGTACTAGAGCATTAAAAGTAAAAGCATTATCTACACTTTCATACAACAACTACAGCACACACCAATAGCTCATGTACGCAACCTTACAGGTAGCAGCTACATAGTTGAACACCACTTTATTACATTCAACAATTAATTAACACATATTGTTATCCACTTATCCCGAATACGTGAACTTTGCACCCGTCTGAACCCTCACACTGACTTACTGACTGTTAATATTATCTGGATCCTACCTAAAAGAACCCCTCTGCAAGGAGTTCCCGTTCTTGGAACGTTCCGTAATTTTTATATACATATTTTAGTAGATAAGGCAGCTAGTATTTTAACGACAACGTTTAACAAAACAGTTTCATGGAAAAATTCAAGTTCATACCAAATATAAAATAATTAGTACAAAGATACTATTTCTACAGTACCTAGCAAAAATAATGCATTAAACAAACCTAAATTATATGTTTTCCAAACGCTAGTATAAAAAACACAGCTTATATTCTTCACGCTTTGGAACTATGTAGCACCACCACCACACCACACCATAGCTACTTTAAACCATAAACATTAATAGCACTAACATGAATGAAAGCAGGACATTGTGCATCCACCTGGGACAACCACCCACACGTTCGGCAAATTAGTTCTGGAAAAGTGGCAGATAAACTCTTATCTAAGAACAACAACCATTACCGCATACAAGCCCCCATCTTTATAACTTATGCATATTATTAGCCTCCACCCTCTTTCGATGGAGCGCACCAAACTCGAAATAAGTACAAAATCAAGAGAACATGCCAGATTTGATCCGCGCGAAAAGAAACTTTCTGTGTTAAGTCATCACGAAGTTGCTCGCAGCCATCAGCAAAAAGCTCGGTTCGTTTCCTATCCCTTCTGCGAAATAATTCTGCTTTTCAAACGTTTTTATTCAGTCTTGGGGCCCGAATATGTTGCTATCAATTCCCAACTTTAAAACACCACAGCGAGTTTTAGGGAAGTCCCTTGAAGAAACCCTTTATAAATTTGTTTGTTTATATGTACAAGAAACTTTCTAAAAGTTCCAAGCGCAGGCACTAAACGCTTTGACATAATTTTAATATTTAAAATTTAATATTG
Source organism: Limonius californicus (assembly GCA_014611495.1). Taxonomy (NCBI): domain Eukaryota; kingdom Metazoa; phylum Arthropoda; class Insecta; order Coleoptera; family Elateridae; genus Limonius; species Limonius californicus. The sequence goes on along the minus strand of JABXWE010009614.1, from coordinate 9,657 downwards.
CCCTGAAAGCTTATAGGATTAAAACAACATTAAGAGTTGTGCTTAAATTTAAATGTGTGCTCATAAAAGGGCTAATAAAATTTAAATGTGTTAATTAGTACATTCAATTCTATTCAAAATTCAATTTTAACAACATTACAGTAATTATAGAAACAATTTTGCATACATACATACATAAAAACAATGTTAGAAGTGCAAACAGTAAGCGAATCGTTAACATAATTAAATTTTCTGTATAAATTTACGAAGCTCAACTGAGTTAACTAATTCTTTATATTAATATTTGAGGAATGACAATTGAGCTTACATAATTATGCTATAGACCTTCTTACGTAAACCATTCGTGCTCATTTAGGTATATTCGCTTCTTTAATCTCTTGCGTTGTTTTATCGCTGAATTGCACTCAATAAAAGATAATTAGTGTTACGTAATTTATTGTTTATGGGTGTATCAGAGTTGCGAGCAAAACCTCAAATATGACTTTATTGTGTTTCGCAAGCTTATTTATATTTACTATCGCTTGAGAAAGAAAACATGCGAGTTTGAGAATTTAATTGCAAGACCATATCCGTTACGTTACTACAGCTTGCTTACAAAATAGGCTCCTAATTTTATTCCAAGCACAGTGCATTTAAAATTCAGGCAATACCCATTTCTGCAATGTCCATTTAAAGCACATCGGGGAGCTTTGAGCTAACAAGTTAATATCCTGTGTTTATTTTGTTAAGTGTACCCAGACAATCTCTCGTTTGAATTACAGTAGCGTTATACAGAAATGCAAACACATAAGGACAATATCGTTCGCTACTCTTAGGATTTTCTTCCCTCAGTTAAGTGTAAATATTATCAGCTTCAATTAAGTCCTGGAAAGCGAAATGAACAAGCGGAAGTTTGAGTTTCGTATGAATTATTAAATGTTGGTCCTAGTGATCGCGGAGTGGATTAAAATTAACATTCCCTCTTAAAACCGAGCAAACGATCCGGCTTAAAAATGTACCCAATAAATAAAGGTTTAGCGTAAAAATGCAGTGGAAGAGAAAACAAATTCGGCGCGAAGGCTCGGAGATTAATAACAATAAATTTCGAAGCTCATTAGAGTGCGTCTGCAAACATAGCTTATAATTTAATTAAAGTTTAAAATTGTTTCTTGTACAGAGAATGTTCCGGATGTATCTCGTTACATTCGTACGGAAATTCGCGATGTCGAGATTTGGGCTACTTTTGGCCAAGATCCAAATTGTATCTGCTGTTTGCCAGCTCTATATCAAAGATTCGAACTGCTGAATTATCGCAAAAGCTTTGCATATTATAACTACGCCGCATTCCCTACGAAAGATGCTATTTCACGGCATAGTTTTCAGGACGACGCTGAAACAGAAAATAATAAATTGCCAGCATACATCAAACAACAAAAAACACGGAAAATTGTTTGCTTAGCTTGTAGTTTCTTCTGTCAAAATATATTTTAATACAACGTTTAGTTCTAGGCTGGTAATTGCATCTATAACATTGACAGCAGCATTTCGCTTAGTATATATAATTATATTAATCATAATCAATATTATAATTCGCATATCACGCTATCACACCCCTTCACCGAAGTTAACATAACTGAAACACCTAAATAATATTATTTATACATGTAATATTAAAAACGTTTCCCCTTCTAATATACTCAGTGACATGGAAATCGAAACACCAAGAAGGGGTAGGAATTTTTGACCAAACTTGGCAGAAACGTTTAACTACTAAAAGGTAGCAATTGATTAAAATTTAATTCATATGGATCAAGATCTAATAGTTCTTTCAGTTTTTTTCTAACAATTTTATCAGGTGTAAGTTTCGCGAGATTTTGTTCAGTTCTTTATTGTTTTCGCTTTTGAGGGTGTGATTATGCCTAGAGGGGTCTGGTAGAACTGGGCGCCGCCGACTAGGCGCCGACCGACTCGGCACCAAACCAACTGTGCACCAAGCCAACTAGGCGCCCGCCAACTCGACGCCAAGCCAACTCGGCGCCAGCCTAAAACTAATATTTAAATTAAAAAAGCAATAAAGCCACACCCAAAGAAAAACAATACTAAAATAAATCCACAGGAATAAATCCAGAGAAATAAAATCCAAATTTTGATTTTGCTGTTCTGCAAAAGACTTCTTTTCGCTTTATTCTATAAATCAGATTCCCTTTTCTATTATTTTGTTTAAGTGATATGTTTCTTCTTCTCTACCTCTTTTTATGTAATAATTAACACTGTGTGATTTTGACAAACTTTATTTATTAAATTAACAAATTTATATTTACATTCTTAACTTAAAGTTAATTGTGCGAATAGTGTGGCCAACAGCCCGAATACAATTTTGTAACTTGACCTAACCTAACCTTTTTTTTTTCATTCATTCATACTACCGTTCCCCCCCAGCCCGCTTTCGCATTACTTGAGGGGGGTGCGGGCGTCCCTTACACTCTAACCATTCATACAGCATGCACCCTCAACATAACTAACTGAAATGCGGTCGCCCCAGCTGAGATTCGAAACTACAGAGGAACGAGCGCAATTCAGGGTGACCTCGAGTGGCAACGCGTTGCTGCGCTAGACCACCGAGGTCCCTGACCTAACCTAACTAACCTAACCTAACCGCCTGTACTATTAGGCACCATTACGAAATTCTTAGAAATTTGTAAATTGCTTGTTGTAAGCAGAAAGTTTTCTAGCATTTGTCAAAATAATAATATCCTGCTGAGGATTTAGTAAAAATTCATGGTAAATTTTTGTGTTGCGTTATGCCTGGATATAACTTGGCGCCGAGTTGGGTTGGCGCTAGGTTGGCTTGGCGCCCACTTTGCTTGGCGCCCAGTTGGCAAGGGCCCAGTCGGCGGCGCCCAATTGGCGGCGCCCAGTTCTCCCTTACCGTACTTAGAGTGCGCTAACTTGGAAATTACCGCCAAATAAGCAAATTCGACAGAGGTCGTGTTGTTGGTTTGCGCGAAGGTGGTTTTTCGTTGTGAGAAATTGCAAATCGCCTTAACCGGAACCAATCCACCATTATGCGCTGCTATCAGACATTGAATAGGGAGGGTCAGGAACGTTGCAGAAGAGGAACCGAGGGGCGAAGAAGAACAAATGAGGTGCAGGACCGCCATCTTTGCCTTATGGCAACAAGAGACCGATTCTGCAGTACCAGATCAATTGCCGATCAATGTTTAGCTAACGAAAGTCGTCCTGTGGCCCTTCGAACGATTTACCGCAGAATCGGAGCTTTCGGCTTGCAATCCTATAGGCCACATCTTGTGTTACTACTAACGGCTCAACATCGACAGCAACGTTCGGAGTGGTGTTGGTTGCGACTGCACTAGAACCTAGAGTGGCATAGGGTGGTGTTCAGTGATGAATCCCGATTCTGTTTGGGGATGCATGATGGTCGTATGAGAGTCAGACGAACATGTGGGGAACGTCGCAATGTTGAATTTTCTGTTGCGAGGCACGTGCACCCAATTGTGGGGATTATAGTATGGGGTGCTATAACTTATGGGAGTAGGTCCCGTTGTTATTCATCCGAGGCAGTATGAACGCCCAGCGATATGTGGAAGAAGTGGTAGAACCTCATATTCTTCCATTTCTTTAGCAGCTGGAAGACCCACTTTTCCAGCAGGATAATGCCCGTCCCCATATTGCAAGACGTTCTATGGGCCGATTTGCAGAGAATAATGTCAATCTCTTGCCATGTCCACCCCGATCTCCCTATCTTTCGCCCATCGAGTAGGTTTGGGACATTATGGGGAGAATACTGAGGAACTTGCTGCATCCTCCGCAGGCGCTGCAAGCTCTACAGCACGAATTACAGGTTGCTTGGGAAACAATACCTCACGAGGAAATCAACCATCTGCTAGAATCGATGCCACGAAGAGTGGGGGAGTGTGTAACCAATAGGGGGGGACCAAACCATTATTAATAAAAATCATGTTTATATTTTCTTCTTTTTCTTTAAAATTTTAAGCAATTGCTACCTTTCAGTAGTTAAACGTTTCTGCCAAGTTTTGTCAAAAAATTCCTACCCCTTCTTGGTGTTGCAATTTCCACGCCACTGAGTATACATTTCTACTTCATTAAAAGCTAAAAATGATGACTACAAATGATAACTTCCTTATATAAGCATGATCTATTCTCTAGAGCGCATACCTTATCTTCATCTCTTAAACTGCAATCGCAGGAACTGCCACTTTTAACCTTCGAAAGCTATTCATATTATGCTCCTAGTATATAAATAGTAAATATATGAAAACGAAAACTAACCAACTTTTCCTATTATCACAAAACATATATCATATCTATAAATATCTACTCCACAGTTCACCGTTCTCAAAGTGAAAACAGTGAAAAGGCCTACGTATTATCATAGTTATACCCCTTAAACCTTGGTCAAGTCCAACAATTCTGTACCCAGCAATTTGAAATATACCGGGTTCCAGAACTTATTTAGAGTCGAAAAGTCATATTAAGAACGCAGCGATCTCTTCTGCCACGTGTGGCTTTGTGTATCGAACACAATGGAGATAATTGTGAACATTTCTTGTATATAAAATAATAAAAATGTATTAAAAAAAGATCTATTTCGTAAAATTCCTTGAACTAAAATGTTAGCCACATAAATCATGAAATAAACAACAACTCGTTAACGGTTACGTTTAGGACATATGCTAATATGGACTTTTCGACTCTAAATAAGTTCTGGAATTCATCCTTGAAATATTGTCTGTACGTTTTGGGACTCACTGTACAGAAATACCACTTTGAGAAGCTCCACTTACGTTATAAATAGCAATGTTAGATAAGTAGAGGTCTAACTGACTCCTTCCCTGTTTACTATTACCATAGGCTAATAAATACCTAGACGTCTCAAGTAACTAGATTCACTCTAAACCCGCTGGGACCTTTGCGAAAGATGGCGCTGTCAGTTATTTCCAGTACTACCTGCAGTTGACCAAATACACTTTCAAATGACAGATTTTCTACATCGTTTACCTGGGCCACGTTAACTCAGAAGCAGGTAGCAAAGCCCATACCGCCTTAACCCCAAGAATAAGGTGTTATGATGGTATTATTTTAATGAAAATGTTTCCAAATTTTACCTAGCCTAGAAAGTCACTTACAATCCTTGCCTATAAATATTTAATCTGTATATACTAGACAGGCGCTTCCTATTAAACATCGTAAGTAAATAAATTGGTATAATTTTTGAAAGTGAATATCTTTTTTGAAAAATTAAATTTTTGTTTTTTTCAATGTTCTCATGGTAGCCTTCGAATTTGGAACACTCTGTATGTATATATAAGTATGTAGGTATATAAAGAAAAAATAAATTTGCAACGTAGATAATTTTATTAACGCAGAGTTTATTTATAATTACACAAACAGTAGTACATCTAAATGATCTTAAGAAGAAGTAACAGCCATCAATAACGTATACACATTTAAGTGTGGGTTAAGTTTCGCAATTTTGCAACTCTTGTTTTAGCTTTGCGAATAAGTCGAGATTCCCAAGTGGTCTGCTTCAAAAGACGTACCAATAAAGCATACCTAATTATGAATTTGCGGTGCTTTTCACACTCCTCATTTTCAACAGAAATTAAGAATTCGGGAAACATTTGTATTACTTGCTTTTCTGCAACTTTATATAAATTATTAAGTATATTACAATTATGTTTAATCTTTGGGTAGACTTCTTCAAACACCTTCAAAGTTGTCAGTACCACATCGTTTGTTAAATTTGAGGGCGGACATAAGTTACCTAATTCTAAATTAGTCCTGGTTTGATAAGCTTTTTGTTTAATAAGCTCTTCAGTAGATTCGTTCATAACAGAACAGCTTTTTAACACGTTTTCGCATTTGTTGCACTTAAATTTAGATAAACATTTACGTAAAATGAATCCAGCAGTATATCTCACTGAACAATTTTCTAATGTAGCAGTTTTTAATGACGATTTGCTGATGGTCAGGTTCACGTTTTCTAAAAAACAACATGATGCAGTTGCATCGGGAGCCGTGGTTAAGGGTTGTGTATCATAATTGTTAAAAATAAATTCACTGTCATCATCTTCGCAATTAGAACTTGCAGTAATTTTTTTTAAATTTGCGCAAAACAAGTGTCTAAAAGACAATCTAAAGGATTTTGAAGTAAGGTTATAATTAAAACCCCCCTTATTCCGTATTACTGAAAAACAATTTTCTAACGAGTCCTGATTTAAACGCCTAGTTAATAAGTAATCAATGTTATAATTATTTTTTAAATCATTATAGAGTAATAAAGTTGACCTCACTGACTGCATTAATCCAAGAAAACATGGAGGTACTTCATACCTACCAACACTTTAGCATCATTTACAATGTGTAATATCATGTCTGATGTAAACAAAACCTTTTTACCTGAAATGGAATGCTTTGGGGAATTTGAAATCTTTATCTACGTGCCTTATCTATAAGCTTTAATTTTGCACTGAGAAAAGACGTGCCTAGGTACCTGAGTTCTCACTCAGTTCATAATGTTGACAGGACGTAGCGCGCTGATTGTTACGACATTGTGACCGACGGTGGCGCCGTTGTTAGAACAGGTCCCACACTAACCCATAAAATGAATACATTGGCCAGACGTCTAGGTATTTATTAGCCTATGCTATTACTAATTCCTAAATAATATGATAATTATAAAAATAAATCATTTTCTTCCACATCCCACACACCAAATTGACTACAATCTATTTCCTACTCCATACTACCCCTTTCTCAAATAAAATCACTAAACGTAGTATAATAAATTATACCCCACTTAGGAACGCCCGCCTTCTTTGTAGATAGCAATAGTCGCAATAAATAGAGATACCTAACGCCCTTCTCTTCGCCCTTTAGAACTCCTTCCTTTCCAATTTATGTAATACTAATTGGGAATTAACAATAACACGATGAATATAAATATATCCACTTTTTCCTTTTTGTTGGTACGACTACGGTGTGTGTACTCTATTCCGCTCTACCCTAGACTCAAATTGAAACAGTAAAGAGAACAGCGTAACATTATAAAATACACCTCCTCAAACTTAGAAACGCCTAGCTGCTATGTAAACACCAATGTTTAATGTATAGATATACCAACACGTTGGGCGAGTTACTTACTTACTTACTATATAAAATGTAATCTGTTCTTTATTCTATACGACCTCATCATCAAATTAAAACAGTAAAAGGAACAAGGTAATATGATAAACTATACTCCCTCAAAATTCGAAACGCCTGGCTGTTTTATAAAATTACCAAGGTTTAATAAAACAAATGCAACTGCAACTTTGAAAATAATTATAAAATGTAAGCCCCATCTTTAAATGACAACAGTAAAAGGAACAACATAATATATAATAAATTACACTCCTTCAAACTTAGGAAAGTCAAGCTGCTTTGTAGATACCAATGTTTAATAAATAGATATACCAAGACTTTGGGCTAGTTACTTCCCAATTTCTTTATTACTAATTAGTAAATGCCATGATAACTAGAAAAAGTATCTGCTTCTTATATGAAACAAAATGACTACAATCTATCACCTATTCTATGCTACCCACTATAAAATTAAAATAGTTGCAGCACTATGTAATGTCATAAATTACACCTCTTCCGTGTAGAAATGCCTAGCTGTTTTGTAGATATCAATACGTAATTAATAGAGATACCTAGTTCTTCCTTCTTCAAACTTTGGAACTCCCTATTTCCACATTAACTTATAACTAATTAGTAAATGACATGATATACATAAAATGAAACCTCTTCCTTTTTACAAATTGCAACGAGGGCATGCTGTTATCTATTCTGTACAACGTCATCTTCAAATTAAGTCAGTAAAAGGAACAACGGAATATGATACACTGTACTCTCACAAATTAGAAACGCCTGGCTGTTTTGTAAATACCAATGTTTAATAAGTAGAGATACCAACGTTTTCCTGCTACAAACCGTGAAACTGCTTCCTACCCTATTTATGTACTGCTAATTAGTAAATGGCATTATAATTAGAAAATATAATCGCCATCTTCGAATTAAAACAGGAAAAGGAATAACGTAATATGATAAACTATAATCCCACAAAATTAGAAACGCCTGGCTGTTTTGTAAATACCAATGTTTAATAAATAGAGATACCAACATTTTCCTGCTACAAACCGCGAAACTGCTTCCTACCCTATTTATGTATTGCTAATTAGTGAATGGCATAATAATTAGAAAATATAATCGCCATCTTCGAATTAAAACAGGAAAAGGAATAACGTAATATGATAAACTATAATCCCACAAAATTAGAAACGCCTGGCTGTTTTGTAAATACCAATGTTTAATAAATAGAGATACCAACATTTTCCTGCTACAAACCGCGAAACTGCTTCCTACCCTATTTATGTATTGCTAATTAGTGAATGGCATAATAATTAGAAAATATAATCGCCATCTTCGAATTAAAACAGGAAAAGGAATAACGTAATATGATAAACTATAATCCCACAAAATTAGAAACGCCTGGCTGTTTTGTAAATACCAATGTTTAATAAATAGAGATACCAACATTTTCCTGCTACAAACCGCGAAACTGCTTCCTACCCTATTTATGTATTGCTAATTAGTGAATGGCATAATAATTAGAAAATATAATCGCCATCTTCGAATTAAAACAGGAAAAGGAATAACGTAATATGATAAACTATAATCCCACAAAATTAGAAACGCCTGGCTGTTTTGTAAATACCAATGTTTAATAAATAGAGATACCAACATTTTCCTGCTACAAACCGCGAAACTGCTTCCTACCCTATTTATGTATTGCTAATTAGTGAATGGCATAATAATTAGAAAATATAATCGCCATCTTCGAATTAAAACAGGAAAAGGAATAACGTAATATGATAAACTATAATCCCACAAAATTAGAAACGCCTGGCTGTTTTGTAAATACCAATGTTTAATAAGTAAAGATACCAACATTTTCCTGCTACAGACCGTGAAACTGCTTCCTACCCTATTTATGTATTGCTAATTAGTGAATGGCATTATAATTATAAAATATAATCTCCATCTTCACACTAAAACAGGAAAGAGAACCACGTAATATGATAAACTATACTACCCAAAATTAGAAAGGCCTCGCTGTTTTGTAAATACCAACGTTTAATAAGTAGAGATACCAACATTTACCTGCTACAAACATTAAAGCTGCTTCCTACCCTATTTATTTATTGCTAATCAGTGAATGGCATTATAATTATAAAATATAAGCCCCAACCTCAAATAATAAAATAAACAACATAATACATATATACTACTGATGAATTACACTGCCTTAAGCTTAACAACACCTAGCTGTTTCGTAGATACCAATGTTAAATTGATAGAGATATTTCTTGTTTTAAACTTTTGAAGCTGCTTCCTCCCTAGTTTATTTATTGCTAATCAGTAAACGGTTATAAAATGTAAGCCCCATTCTCAAACGAATACAGTAAAAGGAACAATGCCAAGCCCTTCTTCCTTCAAATTTCGTACCTCCATACTTCCATACTTCGTCATTGACAGTCTTTTTGTCCTACTGCTGGGCATCGGCCTCTTCTCTGCCACGTGTTCCTCCTCAGC
>JABXWE010009613.1:0-34645 GCA_014611495.1 Limonius californicus | reverse complement strand
AACAACCTATACAAACATTGCAAGACACCTATGAACCTACATATGAAGAAGTCATGATGATAATTAAAGAATAAAAAATGGTAAAGCGCCAGGCATAGACGGAGGCAAAACCGTACACGACCATCTGTACACACTAATCCAAAAAATATGGACAGAAGAAGAAATGCCGGAAGATTGGAAAACTGGAGTAATAGTGCCACTGCACAAAAAAGGCGAAAAAGAAAATACCAACAACTACAGACGAATCACACTATTCAATACAACTTACAAAATATGATCATCATTAATCTACAAGAAGTTAGAACCGTATGTAGAACAAGAATTAGGTGATTGCCAAAATGGATTCCGATCAGGCGGATCCACAACAGATACCATATTCACAATGAACCAACTGCTTGAGAAGAGCCACGAATTTGGAGTAGGATTATATATAGTATTCATTGATTTTAAGTCAGTCTTCGATACTGTAAACAGAAACACACTGATAGAAGAAATAACGAACTTTAATATTCCTAGTAAACTAACAAAACTAATAAAAATGACGATGAATGAATGCAAAGCAGTGGTCAGAACAAATTATGGCACAACAGAAAAATTCAAAATGAATACAGGAGTAAGACAAGGTGATGCACTGTCAACCATGCTGTTTAACCTCATATTAGAAAGCATAATAAGGAAAATTAAAGACCACGCAAAATTAAATATAAACATGACACAAATAATAGCATATGCAGATGGCATAGCTATAGTCAGCAGAACAAAAGAAGAACTAGAAAAAACGTTTAAAGAACTAGATAGAGCAGCAAAGAAAGCAGGATTAAACATAAACCAAGAAAAAAACAAAATACATGAAAAGTGAAAAACAAAAAAAACAAAACTATCTCCCAACATACAGTAAAAACAAAAATAAACAACTAGAACATTGAAGAAGTAGATAAATTCAGCTACGTAGGAACACAAATAAGCAGCACAGATAACAGTCATGAAATAAAAGCTAGAATTCAAGCAGGATGGAGGGCATACGCAGCGAATAAAAAATTATTGAAGAATAAAAGTATACGTAAACCTACTAAGCTAAAAATTTACAATACGCTAATAAAACCTATTGTGACATACGCGTTAGAAACAAGAAGTGTAAGAAAAAATGATGAAGAACAATTAAGAATTTTTGAGAGAAAATTATTAAGAACAATAATGGGCCCAAAGAACGAAAACGAAACTTAATATAGACCTTTAATGAACTTCGAAATTCTGGAACAAACTGGGGGACACGATATAGTGAAAAGCATAAAAGATAAGATGGATAGGCCATGTCATAAGAAGAAACAAGCACTCAACAATAAGAACAATGATGGAATGGGAGCCAATAGAACACAGAAGAAGAGGACGACCACGTGCAAGATGCATGGACGAAGTAAAACAAGACTTAAGAATACTAGAAGTAAACAATTGGAGAGAAAAGGCGCAAAACATAAAAATGTGGAGAGAAATAGTAGATAGAACAAAATCCCATAAAGCTTTATAACGTAAAAGTATAAGAAATTCAGAAGAAATATGGAGACTAATCCCTAATCCACTCCAACTTAACAGGATTTTGAAAGTTCGTAAAGAACGGCCTAAACCCACACGGATTGTCGAAACAATGATGATAATGATGATATCGATGCGTTATTTGAAGATGATAGAAAGCCTGAACATAACATAAAACATGCAAATACTGGACCAGAAATTACCAAGGATGAAGTGGAATATGCTATTAGAAACGCAAAAAACAACAAAGCTACTGATCCAGACGAAGTTCCAGCTGCATTACCTGATGAAAGTAACAATAGTAACATATACATTCTAGTTAAAATATTCAATGCCATATAGGCATATATAATGCTGTAATTATCCCTGATGATTGTTTAAAGTCTACATTTATTGTATTACCCAAAATCGTTAACGCCAAGAAATGTAAAGATCACCGTACAATCAGCTTGATGAACCACGCCTTGAAAATATTCTTGCGAATAATTAATGGAAGAATATACCGTAAATGTGAGGAGACGATAAGCGATATGCAATTTTGGTTCAGAAATGGATTTGGAACCAGAGAGAGGCTCTGTTTTCTCTAAATGTTTTAGCATAACGATGTAGAGATGTAAATAAACAAGTACATGCATGTTTCATCGATTATGAGAAGGCTTTTGACAAAGTACAACATGAAAAACTAATAAAAATTCTACAAGAAATAGGGCTAGATAGTCGAGATATTAGAATTATTTCCAACCTATATTGGAACCAAACAGCATCTGTTTCAATACATAAAGATAGTACCGAAGAATTAGAAATTCGACGTGGGTTTCGGCAGTGATGTGTTTTGTCGCCTTTGTTTTTTAATTGTTATTCCGAACAAATATTCAACGAAGCCCTGCATGATAGAGAAGAGGGTATAAATATCAATGGTACAATTATAAATAGTTTGATATTTGCAGATGATTCAGTTCGATTAGCCGAAAGTGCGGATGACATGCAAACTATAGTCGATCGCGTCAACAATATAAGTAATCAATATGGACTTAAAATAAATGCCAAAAAGATGAAATACATGGTAATTAGCAAATAGATAAACGCACCAAAGATAATTACAATGAAAAATGAGGTTATAGAACAAGTAACAAAATATAAATATTTGGGTTGTAATCTATATGAACATTGGAAACAACACCAAGAAATAAAATGCGGAATAGAACAAGCTAGAAACGCTTTTGAAAAAATGCGAAATCTGTTATGTAAACGATACTTCAATATCGAGCTACGAAAACGAATATTAAAATGTTATATCTTTCCAGTCTTGTTGTATGGTGCGGAAGCCGGGTCTTTTACCGAGGATACATGCAAGAGGATTAACGCTTTCCAAATGTGGATGTACCGAAGAATGTTACGTATTTCATGGGTATAACACGTCACAAACGTGGAAGTATTACAGGGAATGCAAACTACGCTAGAAATAATGCATACAATAAAAAGAGAAAATTAAAATATCTCGGACATCTAATGCGCAATGAAAAATATAAGTTACCCCAACTGACAACTCAAGGCAAAATAAACGGAAAAAGAGGCCCCGATCGACGCAGAACATCATGGTTGAAGAATCTTCGGTAGTGTTATGAACAAAGTTCCAGATCCCTATTTCTAGCCGCATCGTCTAAAATACAGATAGCTATGTTGATCGCCAACTTTCGGTAGGAGAAGGCACTGAAGAAGAAGAAGAAAGGGATCTTTGCTAACATCTATTGTTTTATTTTTTCTGTTACAATTTCCACGTTAAAGACTTTTCTTATTAAGTTGAATTGGTGCAACACTCTCTGTAGATCATCTTTGTTGTCTGCCATTAAGACGGCATAGCAGATAATGCTGACGTTATTGTTTCCTATTTTATGCTCTCGTGTTAACAATTAACTTGCTTATTATGATTTTGAGAAATAATGGATTCAGTGAATCGCTTTATTTAATTCCAGTTGAAATTTTAAGGCTTTGATAATCCGTTGGTTGGTACTACTGTTATCGTGCGATTGGAGCTGATGTCGTCAATGATGGATCTTAATCGGTTAAGTACGTTTTCTTCTGTTAAAATGTTAATTGATCTTGTTTTCGTACTCGGTCAAATGCTTTTCTAAAATCTACAAAGCATGAAAAGAAAGGGTTGTTGTATTGTATAGCCCTCTACCTGTTGGCATATCAAAAGCATTGCATCCCTTGCAGTTCAGTTTTTTCGCCACCCTCTGCTATGATTATTATCCTTTGTAATTTTTTTTAGCATGAAGTGAGTATTTTAGAAATTAGGTTAAGCAAAGTTTACCACGGCTTTTACCTGGTATGATTTTATCGCCTTAAATACCGGGATAGTCAGATTGTCCTTCCATTCATGAAGTCCTACTGTTTTTTTAGCGATTATCCTACAGAATAACTTGTGGATACGGCCTTTCCCTCCACATTTAACAATTCACTAGTTGTCCCATCTGGACCAAACAATATTCATGATTTTCAGGATTGTTGTATATGTTCTATTGTGATATTTAAGGGGGTGTATTATCCTCCAAATGTTGTCTGATTTGTTTTATTTTTTGATCTACATTTGAACTACATTTCTGATTCATATACAGGGTGTTTCAAAATTCCTGCCTCGTGGGAAGGGTGGTTAAAATAGGCCTTAAACTGACTGGTGTACGGCTTTTCAGCATCAAAATATTCGTTTTTATTTTATTTTTTTCACAATTGTCAACGTTGATATAAGCATGTTATGGTATGCTGATTAAATCACATTAAAATGAAGATGTGAATCCCGAGTAGCCCAATGGTAAGCGGGCTAAGCTCGCAATGCGAAGTCCTCGGTTGGAGCCTTGGGATAGGCAGACATTTTTCTGTAATTTCTAAAGTCGGTATCTAACTCGGTAATCCATTCGACGTTAGGTTACAATTAACGACGCTTCTCCTAACTACTGACTGACCAGGAGAAGTAACAACACCACACACAACATCATACACACAATTAACACGAATGTGAAAATAGATAGAGCGAACGTAGTTGAGGGGAGCGGGAGGAGCGTGATTCAAGTCCAAATGGGACCCATCGCCTTCAATTAATCTCGAATGTATGAATGGCAACCTCGACACCGTTAGGTAAAAGAGGAATTGATAAAGAAAGGAAGAAAATGAACATATGATTAACTGAAGGGTTTCTTTTTATGTGTGTAAGTGCTCATTAAAAATTATCCCACATTTTACAAGAATGTATTCAATTTATTTAACAAAATAACAACAAACATAACAGCATAATTGTTACAATAAATGTTCAAAGGTGCATCTACCAGTTTCTATGCGTAACAGTATGCGTCGAATTAAATTTTCGTGAACTCTTTGGAGCATGTTTAGAGATATTTCCTGGATGGCATCGACAATTCTTTGTTTAAATTCTTCCTGGGTATTTACTGGCATTTGGCAAACTTTATTTTTCACACAGCTCAACAAAAAATCCAAAGGATTTAAATCGGGAGAACGTGAAGGTCGTACGACAGAACCTCCACAACCTATCCAGCGATTTGGAAAATTTAAGTGTAATCACTCCCGAATGTTAGCTGGAAAATGTGGTGGTGCACCTTAAATTTGCCAATTCATATAATGGTAAATTTGCTAATTGCTTTTCTAAATCTTCATTTAAGAATCGCAAAATATCGTCACCTCGAGAAAAATTTGTCCTAACACCAGATAATTCAAAATACCTGCCCAAACATTAATTGAAAATCTACATTGATGTCTTCCAGGATAGTGCACGTGCGGCTTTTTAGCAGCCCAATAATGGATGTCATCAATTTCTATTAAAATTACACTCATCCGTCTGGAGAATTTTTAAAATAAAATTTGGATCAAGATTATCTTGTTTTATTAGCCACTGACAAAATTTCAACTTTCTTTGGTAATCCCCTGGTAGAAGAACTTGCACTTTCGTGTAATGATAAAAGGACGTAGTCCTTTCTGCGTCAGTATTCTAGAAACCTGACAATAAATAAGCATTAAAATTTCCTGATGCTGTAGCTTGGAGTGTTGGTAACAAAATCTAAAATCGTTTCCTCCGTTGCTTGCTGTTCTTGGTTTACCTACATCAGTTCTTAGTGGAACTAAACTACCAGTTGGTCGCCGTCTACTGTGCAAGTTTAAAATGTTTTGAGTTGGATGCTTTCCGCCAGGAAACTGCGCAGCCCTTTTTGCAGTTTTGGCATTCACATCCTCACGCCCAAGGATTATATGCATGTCAGTATATTCTTCGAAAGTGTATTCCATCATCAATATCGAAGAGCAATTACTTAAACTTCAATTTATGACTTCTGTCAAACTATAAATTACAAAATTGCTAGGTATTCACGATTTTTGTGTGTGGAACGAAAAGACTTAATTAAGCAGTGTTGTTAAGAGTACTTAAAAAAGTTTTCGTGGCAGAAATGAAAAGTACGAAATGTTTTTTATCTAGTTAACGTTAACTTTAAGTCAGTATTATGTATTCATGTTTCCGAGTTAGTATTCAATGTAATTAAATAAATTGTTTTGATATTTCTTAATATTAGACGAAAGAAATCCAACTATCAGGGATTATTTCTGCGTTACTATAACAGCTACGCGATTTTTTCTGTGGGGCAGGATTTGAAACACCCTGTATACCTTTCTCTTTTATGAAAAGACCAAACCTTTGTGTCATCCATCGAATGTAGAACCAGATTCAAAATCATATTAAGCTCAGTGGGGCTGTTTCCTAAAACTTCTCATCCTAAACTCTTCAATTACTTGCACTGACAGTCTGATATTGTATATCAGTTATGTTTATCGCCAAAATATTGTGATTTTCAGTTTTAAAGAGCGAAGAAAAATGCGAAATTACACCTCTATTACATACTGTTTTTTTTTAGGATAATTATTATCTACAGCATTTCATAGATTAACTAATACTTTCTGAATGAGATCTTTGTTAATTACATAATTTTTTCAGCTCCAAGATTTTTTGGACGATTATAAAACGTGCAACCTCCAGATTGTGTTGATATGTGAAAAGATATGCGACACACCTATGATCTGTTTGAAACAAAATTACGCGTACGATCTAATTGAGTTAATTCAAGAAATGAGCAAGTATCGAAACCAAATCATAGAAAAATTGATTTCCTACTACCAAGAGATAATCCATTACCTCATTGTAGTCTTTGAAGGCTTCGAAATGCACATACAAACGGTAACACCCAATTATTTCCAATTACCGATGGTAATTGATTTTAATTCTAGATGGCTGACCAGTGGATTAGGTACATTTACAATTTTGATATCGTTGTGGAGGAAGCTCTAAGGGTGTGTGTTAAAAATTCCATGCAGACGATGTTCGAAGCTTTGCATGGCGAGGGAACTACCTCCCCGACGCCCATTTTAAAACTCACAGCAAATTTAAAACACAATAGAGTAAATCAACAATAAGCTGCATTGTAACCCATATTAATGTCGCATATTTCAGATCAACTTCGAGCCTGCTTTAGCAGACGTAGCGTATGTAATATCCGATGTATTACCAAGCATAACCAACACCTTAAAATCACTGCCAAGGTTGATTGATAAATTTCACATCACCGAAACACAACTTCGTCCTTTTTACCTTGTCATTCAAGATGATATAGATTGCAGGCGCTTGCAAGCCTTGTTGAACGATGGTAAGTAGCATTTTAGTCTACACCATTATTCTATTGCGCAGAATAGTTCTCTCCCCTTCCCAAATCTCCTTCTACATTACAAATAGCTGTATCCATGTACATGCGATAACTTTCGAGTAATTACGAAAATCTGATCTGAAAGAAATCTGTTGTGAAAAATTCTAGCTTTGTAGAAAATATTTTAATTCCTCTATATTTGAAGTTACAACGCCTGATCATGTTTTATTTAACAAATGTTCAAAAGAAGAAGAAACAAGAGAAATATTTTCGCATAGCAGGCTTATTTGAAAACTAAGGGCCGTTTAAATAATCCCGCTGAATGAGGAGCGTAGTCAATTTGGTGTATTGTGGGGGTGCTTTAGTGGTTGATGAGCTAGTCACGCGTCACTTTACCGTTGCTCTGTCATGGTATTCAGTTATATTAGAAAGAGTTACAATGAAGTGCGCGCTGCATTGTGTTTTCTCAATGCAGAAAGCGAAAACGCTACCGAACTTTATTATCAAATATGCAATGTTTATGGTCGAGGCATTACGGGTCAAGGAAAGGTCACACACTGGTGTAGGAATTTCAGAGATGGCCGAACAAACGCGCACGATGAGGAATGAAGTGGGAGACTTTACGTTGTTAACGACGATCGTGTAGAAAAAGTGAAAAAGAAAATTCGTAAAGATCAGCGTTTCATGATTTCGGAAATAACCGCAATTTTTCTTCAAATTTCACGTAAGCTACTCTATGAAATTGTCACGAACAGACTACAGTACCACAAACTTTGTGCGAAGTGGGTGCTAAAGCTGTTAACGGATGTTTAAAAAAACCAGTGAATATTTTTGTTAACGCACCAAACGAACAGGCCAAAACAAAGTAGATGGTAAAGGCTCTTGGACTAGCACAGAGAGGCGGGATAATGGAACATGATTTTCGGAAGAAAATTTGTGATACTATGCTAGTGATATGTCGAAATAATATGACTTTATAGACAAAGTTATTGGTTACAATATTCCCTGACATTTAATACAACGGTTGATTTGTACCTTAATACGGAGTCGACGTTAAAGAAGAGAGAGGTACCTGAAGGTAGGTTCGCTCTCGGTCAGTTCCGAAAAAGATAAAAGTCGAGAAGAACAGAACAACTGGAGTGACGTCAATGGGTAATGGCGTCGCTGCATTGGCGTCACGGAAAAATGGCTGAGAATGGCACAATACTTGAAATAACGGTGTTGTTGGGCTGACGCAATTGGCGGTTTACACAAGATGATGCAATCAAAACAATTATAACAAATTCCAGCAAAACTAGGTATTTTAGAAGCCAAAAACGGTAATTTGCGGCACAGAATCTTATAGGGACGATAGCTCTCATTACGGAAACTATAAAACGGGCACCGAGTTGATTTTACCCGTACTTAACGAAAAGGAAGCCACACGGTATTCCCACTATACTGCTGGTTCTGGCGTACTCACAATCCGAAAATAGTCGACTCTTTAACTACGAGAAAAGCAGTAAACGGTAATTATTTGCTATAACAACACGACCCCGCTCAAATTCTTAGCAAAAGTCTAACTATGGTCGTCGCCTGACGAGCGTGATGAGGGGGCTTGCGTATTTCAATTCTTAGAAAGAAGCGCTTGCAAAATCACACAGTTATTGTCACTTTTGAATGTTTTTATGTAGAATAGTAACGCAGGAATTCCCATATCAAGCAGCCGATTGTTCTCGGTATTACGACGTTAACTGCATTTCGCGATCATGCACGTGCGTCAGGTGACGTCAATACGTCCGCATGGTAGAAAAGAGCAGCGCAAGAGACCGAGTCTGTGCAAAAAAATTATAGTTGAGGGACCGTTTCTTAGAAAAATATCCGAAAGTAAGTGCGAGAACGCACTATTAACAAAACTGTGATAAATTCAACGAATTTTCAAAATTTGAATACAAGTGCAAGGAAAGGCCGACGAACGTCACAGACCTTCCTGCATCGCCGTGAAACTGATGGCGTTGTGTACCTCAACCATATTGTGACTGGCGACGGGACCTGGATTTCGTACACAAATATTAAAACCGAGCAACAATCAATGCAGTGTAAACATGTGAGTTCGCCCAAAACCAAAAGGTTCAAGCGAACGTTAAAGAACCGATAACGTATGATTACTATTTTTTTGTAACAGGAAAGGCATATAGTGGCGTTTCAGAAGAAAAACCGAGGATTGCTGAGCTCTAGAGTCGTGCTCTTTCAAGATAAAGTCCAACCGCACGTGACGACTCGCACTGTGCAACTCATTGAGCAATTCAATGGGAAATTCTTAACCATCCTCGATACCTTCTTGAAGTAGCACCAAGCGACTATCAGCCTTTCTCCATTTTAAAAATTTTAAGAACGCGACCGTTTTCTCGACGACCTCAAAACGAAATTGGTTTTCGTCACAGCCGGCAACCTTCTATAACGAAGGTATATAGAAACTTGTACCACGATATGATAAGTGTTTAGTGTGTCGAATGGTGACTATATAGAGAAATAGTTTAGGAGTGTAGCTAAGATTTAAGCATAAATAATAAATTTATTTTCCTGTTTTTCATTTTTGTTTTACTGCCGTTTGGTCCTTAATTCCCAGATAAGCCTAGTATAATTGTAAAGTTTTGTTCCATTAATTGTGACATCATATGCTGATACTTCTTTTTATTCACATTCATATTAAAAAATCCTGCATTCCGCAAAAATAGAACACTATGAAATGCAATACCCAAATAAACTTTAATTTCAAGATATAAGCACATTATTACGTTTTGAAAACCGCAACGTTACAGTTGTAGAATAAAATAACACTTACAAAGATTTTACGTTTTTTAGTAATATTTAGAATCGTCATCCATTGTGAATCTATTGTCTTTGATAGGGATTTGTAACAACTCGAGAATTTGTAAACATGTTATTTCTCGCACTCTAGTTAGGATCCTACATTAAAATCCGATTGACGTTAACCTTGTGATCTTTAACATTCTGTATACATTAAAATCATTGCATGAACAATTTTTTGAAATTAAATAACTATAAATATCATGGAAACCAAAATTTCTGTTATTTACATAAAATGAATTTCGGAAAAGGCTTTAAGGATTTAAATAAAAGTTTGTAGCGTGATAAAAACTTACAAAAGAATTTTTTTATTGTCGAACGTTATCTCGAGGTCCCTCTATAAATGCTAGTAAATTATAAGTTTAATGACTGGTAACTTAGCTTATTTTTAATGTGAAAATATGTTTATACAAGGTGTTTCCTAAGCAATAATGTCGAAAACGTCAGGGGGCGATTTTCTAGCCGATGTTAAAACAAAAATTAAGAATAAATTCTTTTTCCAAAATATTATATCTTCGAAGTACAGGGTGTAATATAAATTAGTGTTACGGCCATGCGCACGGAAATACACTGGAGGCAAGGTGGATATACCACGAAAGGTTTCCAGATAGAGGATTACCTTGTGATAAAATGTTTACGCGAATGCATATTACACTGTGGGAGTTTGGTTCATTTTTGAAAGATACTAATCTCAGTCTGGGCAACCATAGTTACAGCACCACAACTAAAGAACGAAGTACTTCCTCAACTTGATGAAAATCCTCCCACAAGTACAAAAAGGTTGCACCGCAGTTAAATGTAATTATCTTAAAACCATATGGAAAATTATATTTACTCTACCCGTGCCATAATCAGCGTGTACAAGCCTTGTTGCCACAAGATCTCCCTCACCGCTTCGGGTTTTGTCAGTGGTTATTTTTGTGGTGCTCCATCACATTTCCGTATTGCCGCAAGGGAGTATTTGAAAATAAATTATCCTCATTGCTGAATACATCGTGTTGGCCAAACCATGGGAGGACATCAAAGGGACCTAGCGGAGAAAGCATGGCCACCACGATCGCCAGATATAAACCCCCTAGATTTTTTCTTTGGTGGCATGTCAAGTCACCAATGTACAAAACTCCAGTTGTGGACGTAAATAATTTGCGGAACAGAATAGTCGAATCTTTTAATTCTACCACGAGTTTTCGAATGTTTACGGCAATCAATGGCGAGAGAAATGAAAGCAGGCGTACCAGCACAAGGAGGACACTTTGAGCTATTTATTTAATACCCTATGTATTGTAGTTTTGCTTTATTTGACAGTTGATTAATTATTTTCTGGAATTGCTCAACAGCCTATATTTCAAAAGTAAAACTTTTTCTCTTAAAATCGGCCAACGAATCATATCCTTCGAATTGGTACTTAGGAAACACCCTATATAGCAAAAAAAAAATAAAAAAAAATATATCCCTTCCGGTTATACCAATTCTGATACATACTGTAAACATATTTAAATCCGACTTACGTTTTCACTTATCTCTGCTTCCACGATCTAGTATTGTAAACATTAAAACAAAAAAAGATTTGCGCCTATTTTTTTGCCATCTATATAATAGTACGGGAAATATTGGCCCGGACCCTAGAAATCTTTTTTTTAACATTCACACTATCGCCCCCCTCCACCCCGGAAGCGCTTTTGCATTACTTCAGGGGGTTGAGGGCGTCCCTTACACACTAAACATTCATGCAACATGCACCCTTAACTTAACTAAGTCACCTCAGCCGGGGTTTGGACCCCGCGGCGCATTTCACTGTGACCTCGACTGACAGCGCTTATTCGCACTGCCCCATCGAGGTCCATACCCTTGAAATCCAGAGAAACCTTGCATAAAAGTTAAGAAATAAGACAAAATTCTACACATAATTTGTTTATTTATAGAGGTTATAGTAAATGTTCGACAAATGCAAAAGTATCTTCTGGTTTGGGAACCCTTCCGGGACATGTGGGAAGTAGACAAAAAACGTTTCATAGAGCGATATGAGTTACAAAGACCGAACGCTGCCCAGTTCGATTCGAATATCGCTCGGTACACAGAAGTTGCAAATAACGTCCAAATCCAAGACGCAATTACTTCAGTACATTTCATCGTTGTCAATGCAGTAGAACTTAAGAGAGCCATCATTGAACACTGCATGATCTGGCAACAAAAACTTTGCGCTCTTCTCAACAAACTAACAGAAAAGAAAATCCACTTTGTCTACAAGTATGTCGCCACAAACGGAGAATCGTACGTATACATTTTATTTTGGTTTACATTGTTCTCCGATTTTCTAATTTATAGAATTATGCGTGAGCCACAAAATCTGAGTGAAATGCAATCGGCGATGGAATTGTATAGTAGGCTGGTGGATGAGGCTCCCATTGTAGAGGCAGAATTTCCTGCAATTTCAGATCAGCTGATAACATTAGACAAATACAAAGTTGAAGTAGGCGAAGATGTGAGATGTCTTGAACAGGGCATTCCAGCTGAATGGCAGAAATATATGGAAATTCTGGAGGAAGCCGAAAAGATGCTGGAATACGCAAAGGTAGTCCTTCGCGACATGGGAAGGCTCAAAATGCGTTCCCTTTAACTTTCCTCTATTTTCCTAACCTTGTAGTTCCTTATTTTTCTTTTTCCCTTTTCTCTTAATTTTGCAAAAAAGGTAACATTTGAATACTTTCATAACTTTACGTTATTACAATTTTTCCAGGAAAATTTCAAATCCGGTTTGTTAGAATCCGCAGAGATCTTTCGTAGGAATGGAATTGAGTTGTTAGACGCTTTTGTCACTAATGGACCGTTTGGTTTTGAATGTACTGCTAAAGAAGCGCTGTCTTACTTAGGGAATATAAGGGCCCAATTGAGCGAACTCAGAAAAAAAGAAGCGCAGTTAAGAAAGGACTTGGGTGTATTCGACCTGAGCTTGCCAGAATCGTTGGAACTGCAGCGGCTGGAAAGAGTAAGCACTAAAATTTAAAAACCAATTTCGATGCACATTTTGAATTTCAAGGAACTGGGGGCTTTGGAGCTTGTATGGCAACTAACTGACGAATGGGACATGGCTTGGGAGAAATACAAATCAGGTGAATTTTGGAGTATCGAAACAGAGGAGATGGAGGATAAAGCGCAGACTCTGTTTAGAAAATTAACACGACTCTCTAGGGAATTAAAAGAAAAAGGGTTTGTTAATACTCGACATTAATTTCTTCGTGGAAAACTTTTACGTTGTTCTTGCAGTTGGGATATCGTCGACCACACGCGGAATAGAGTGGACGCGTTCAGGCGAACCTTACCTTTATTGTCCGATCTTAAAAACCCAGCTATGCGCGAACGGCATTGGGATCGAGTACGAAAAGCCATGGGCAAAGAGTTTGACCAAAACTCACCGGAATTCAATTTAGAATTGATTATTGCAATGGAAATGCAAAAGTACGCTGAAGATATTAATGAGATTTCTAACGCAGCCACCATGGAGTTACAAATTGAAAACGGTCTGCAAGCCATCGCAGATATATGGAAGGCGATGCCTTTAGACATGATGGCCCACAAAGACAGGGGTGTTTACAGGTACAAATATTTTACGAGTTGTCCAAACAATTATAAATGATTCTTGTTTATTTTTAGAATCAAAGGCGTAGAAGATTGCTTCCAAGCATTAGAAGACAACATGTTGCAACTTTCCACAATGAAGAGTACACGATTTGTCGAGCCATTTATTAAAGAAGTTGATTATTGGGAACGGTCACTTTCATATATCATGGAATCAATTGAATGTGCTTTAACTGTGCAAAGACAGTGGTTATATCTTGAGGTAAACATCATTAAATGTTGCCATACTCTAGAGATAAATTTTTCATTTGGTGGTACATGATATAATTTTTTTATTTCAGAATATTTTTTGTGGTGAAGACATTCGCAAACAATTACCAAAGGAAACGGAAGATTTTGACCGTTTAACAAACAATTGGATAGACATAACTGGCCACATGCATCAGGCAGGAACAGCACTAAAGGCAACGCATTACGAACCACCACCAATGCTTCTCAACAGATTAAACAAAATGAATGACAAACTTGAACTTATACAGCGAGCCCTGGAGCGTTACCTCGAAACAAAGCGGCATATATTTCCAAGATTTTATTTTATTTCCAACGATGATATGCTTGAAATTCTTGGAAATGCCAAAAAACCGGACGCTATTCAACCGCATTTCAAAAAATTGTTTGATAATTTGAATAAGATTAAAATCCAAAAGGTATTGGTAACATTTTTGTCTCTATGCCATTGAACGAGTTGTTTTGTAGAATACGATACTCAACAAGCAGGAAGCTATTGCAATGATTTCTGAAGATGGTGAATGCATGGAGTTCGCAAAAACTGTTATTCTAGACGGGCCTGTGGAAATGTGGCTAAGTGAAATTGAAACCTCGATGAGGTTAACTTTGCGCACTGAATTCAAACCTTGCAGGAGCAATTTGAAGAAAAATTTGAACAAGAGAGACAAATGGCTGCTGGCAAATTGTGGGCAGTTGTGTAATGCTTGCAGTCAGGTAAGTTGTACTCTTCGATCATACCGCCTTCAATTATCTGTAATGAATCTTATCTGCACCACCTTCAAGGTCATTAGTTTAAGATTTCCAACCACCTTTGTTTTGTTCTTTATTCCAATTTCAACTAATCTGCTTGCAGCTTTCATGCACATACTTAACCTGAAACAAATTTATTATTGTACATTTTTTTGAAACTAGATTCAATGGACTACAGACTGTACAAGAGCCCTAGTACATTGTAAAATAATGGAGAGTAAGAAACCATTGAAAAAATTGCGCAAGAAGCAGAATCAAGTCCTTGGAAAGCTTTCCGAGCTTAGCAGAAAAGATTTACCGAAGATCCAAAGGCTTAAAACTAACTCTCTTATTACCATCGAAATTCATTCACGTGACGTTATTGATCGAATGTATAAAGCTAGTAAGCAATTTCATAAGAATAATAATTATTATTATTATTAAGGGGATTGCTTGGTAACTTGCGATTTTGTTCCATTCTTGAAACCGCTTAAAGATAGAAAAGAAGTTATACCCGACCGGTCTAAGCAGCTATTAAATTATTTCGATTACTCATAACTAGGCTTAGGATAATTAATGTATTTGCATAATTATGCAAATATGAAAATGCATATTTTAGATATTTTTGGTAATAAATGCATATTTTAATTGTTTTGGGCATTAATGCATAATTTGCAGCATTTGTGTGTTTAAATTGCATATTTATACCATTTTTTGTTATGAAGTACAGATTCACTTAGTCAAGCAGTTTGGGAATTTTCAGAAATGTTAAATAATGTTCTAAACTCATTCATTTTGTATTTTGAATAGGTAGATACTTTCTTAGTTGTTAAGCTTCGAAAACCCAAAACACTTGGAAAAGCTAAGAGGGTTACCAGGGCCCTGTTGGGTTAACGCGAAAACCTGTGAAAGTTGAAAGTTTAACAATTCATCATTTCATCAACAACAGTTGTCTACTAGATCCAATAGTGTGTTAACATCTTCAAGATTCCGAAAGAAAAATAGTGTATAGGTGCTATTTTAAACCAGTTTGTGAGGGACTGACGATTCTTGCTGGGCAACCAAACAGTTCCAAGTTACGCAGCATTTCCAAACCGGAAAACATACAAGTAATAAAAATCGAAAAAAGGAGAAAACCAACGGCAAGTGTGCAATTTCCGCTTTATCAAGGCCTGGACATAAACATTCAGAATTTAATGAAACAATTTCTAAGGTTTTTATTGATATTCCGTTGACTAACTTAAAGAATGAAGATCTTTACAATTGTTTGGAAAAGTACACGAAACAGAATATTCCAGACGAATCGACATTAAGAAAAAATTTTGTTTCCGGGTTATATGCAGCAACATTACACAAACTAAGAGAAACAGTAAAGGATCGCAGTATTTGGGTGTCTTTGAATGAAACAACCAATGCAGAACAAAGATGCGTAGCAAATTTTGTGTTTGGTATATTAGGGGTTAACGAAGAAACAATAAATCATATTTGCTGACTTTAAAAGTCTTAGACAAAGTGCATCATTCAACAGTTGCTGCTTTTTCAACTACTTTCTAAGCTTATTGTGCCCGTCTGGAATTGTATATGAAAAAGTGGTTTGTAAAGATGCCACACCGTATATTTTTATTCGAGCTAATTTAGCTTGCATTTCAAATGCAATCTCTAAACTAGAAGAGAAGATATCATTTTTACAAGACAGCATTGAAGTAGTAGAAGGTATGGTTATGGGTTTACCTAACTTAAGAAAAAGGATTTCATTAATAAATTAAAGGAAGTGCTGTCAAAAATATGGGCTATCAACAACTGAAGAAGAATGTTCGCGGGGTGTTGCAAAATGAAACAGCCTTTGATGCAAGAAATGGACATTTAAATATCATTGACATTGTAAATTATGAATTTGTACCAACAGTGTCGTGTGATGTCGAGAGAGTCTTTTCACAGTACAAAAATATTCTCGCTGACAACAGGCGAAAATTAGATTCGAAAATGTATTACACCACATTGTTGTTAAGTGTAATTATGATTGGTTTTTATAATTTAATTAACTTTAAATTAATTATTTTATGCTTTTTTGATTAATTTTAATTAAATAATTTTGAATTTAATGAATTTATGTACATTTTAATAGAAAAATAAATATATATTTACATAACGCTCAAAGTTTTTTCCTAGTTAGTTGACTTTTTAGTACATATTTAAGTGCATATTTTGGATATTTTTGATGCATATTTTGAAGTTTTTTAGTGCATAATTATCCTAAGGCTATTCATAACCCTGCTCAGTCAGCAAAAGTAAAGAGTGTTGCCTACTTTCAATAAATATTGCGGAACTTCGTCGGGTGTATGTTTAATTTAGTTTACTGCTATCAATTCTTTAAAAATGAATTAAAATATCGTTCGATAATTATTTCTTCATGGTAAAAAATGGAAAATTTTACTTAACAGTATTTTTGGCTGTTATAGTTCTATTAATAATTCCCATTGCTTGTACATTTTTTTAAGATTTGCCACCATGGAGAGGTTCTTACACTATATTTACATAATATAAACACGTTACAGCTTCTTCATCTCATATGTTTGAGCTTAAAACGTTATAAATACAAAAGTCGAATTATTACAGAAATATACCGAATATGGTTTACGGTAAAGTCACTAAACAATCCCCTTAACTACAGTTTAACAAAACTAAAGTTTTCAAATTGTTTCATTTTTAAGACTGCAGAGACACGGGATCGTTTGAATGGTTTTCACAACTGCGTTTCTACTGGGATAGGGACATCGATGACTGTTTAATTAGGCAAACCAATACACATTTCTTATATGGTTACGAGTACAATGGTAACTCTGGCAGGCTCGTTATAACGCCATTAACTGACAGGTAGATATAATATTAAGTTCCGTACCATACATTTATTTACTAGTATCAGTTATAATAAGCGCATGGTTGTTAGTCATTCACAATACCATAAGTCAATCTAAACTATTTTGTTACGGGCCAAACGAGCTTTTCCGTCGACCCGTAACCGGATAGGTGGGAAAAGGCCTGCAGCTTAGCTCAGAGGAGTAGTGATTGTGTACAGAGTGGGTCAAAAATTAGCGGGCGCCACCTTCCAAGTCACAGCTGATTGCAAGTTATCGCGGAAGGCCGAAAGGCAAGCAGCTTACGGGAATCGGACTCAACTTTATTGTGCCTCCTCCTGTATATAAAGCTTGCAAAATTCATGCACTCACAAATACAAAATACTCAACAGTAAAAGAGGCAGTAAATTTTAAAACATATAATTAGATTATTGGAAATGATGATACAAAAATGACGGCAAATGGCATTTTTTTATAGTTCTATAATGCAAGCGATTGATTTGCACGTTCAAGAAAAAAAAACTCGCCGCCGCTGGCGTACGTCATTTACATTTTCCAAACAACTACGTGGCCAATGACGCCGGAGCTTACAGGAATGACACAGTATATACATATAAAAAAATTCCTGTACACTTTGTAGTGCACAAAAAAAAAGGACAGTCGGCTACTGAAGGTCGCTTCTTGTTACATAAAAAAGTTCAATCCCTTGAAATTTTGCAAGCTGACGCGAAAAAGGGTTCTTTCTTAACAGCACAAAAAAACTTAGTTCTTTACGAGACGGAGCCAGGCACAATATGGGAAGTATTTTTCCAGAAGCAGGTCGAGTCTGGGGGGTATTTTCCGGTCCGGGAAAAAGGTTGACGACTTCTTCAGGAAACTTTAGGACGAAACATTGGTTGGTACGGTCCTGGAAATTAAATGATTTCCAACGTTGAGGGCGGCGGGAATTTCAGACGATTGCAACACAACTCTAACACCTTCACGGGTTTAATACGCTTGTATCCGATCTGAGATCGAAGGAACAATGGCACTCAATTGCCCGTACACAAAGCTTTACACGGCTAACTTTTATTTGAATCCGACTTGGTCGAGATAATAATTGCCTACAGCAATCTACGATACGATAGAATTCAATATAGCAGGAGCCGCGAATAACCCGCTTTTTCTAAAACGTCCGTCTGGACCCAAAAATTATTGCCTACTTTACTTTTTAATTTCGTAACGGCCCCCGTAGATGCACTCGAGCGGCAGGAGTCAGTGAAGATGGAAGACTGACTGAAGAACTTTCGCGACGCAAACCTGCATTTCCCCCAAAGGGTTGCAACATATTTCGAAATATGGTGAAATGATTCTAGAACAACACGTGTGACTTCCGAGGGTCAACACAGAATCCAGGAATTGTTTTCGAACGGCAAATCTAGCCTACAAAGGGAAACTATCGAAATTGGCCTCGTCATAAATCAATCTTTAAAAACAACAAAATAACAAAAATTGTTATCAACATACAAACAGCAATTAAAATAACGTTTTTAATTCCTATGAAGCGGCAATTAAAGTACGACATTAATCCAAACAGAGTGGCAAAATTTAAATGAACATAACAATTTATTTAATTATTTTAGGAAATCAATTTGAAATTACTGTCCGCAATGAAATATGTACGTTAGTCATTATGTGATGTAATTATTTAATTGACTGATTGATAGTGGTTCAGTTTCAACTGCCACTTACCATATTTTTTGGAACATAAGCCATTAATACCACAAAACACTTTTCTTCATCTCTAAATTACTAAAATTAATCGCAATGTTAATTCCTGATTGTGTAGAACCAATCTGGTTTTCTTTTAGATGTTACATAACACTAACAACAGCTCTACACCTGTTCCGAGGTGGAAGTCCCAAAGGGCCAGCAGGGACGGGCAAGACAGAAACGGTTAAAGATCTAGGAAAAGCCATGGGCATGTGGGTTATAGTAAACAACTGCTCGGAGGGCCTGGATTTCAAAAGTATGGGCAAATGCTTCTCTGGTTTAGCACAAACAGGAGCCTGGGGCTGCTTTGATGAGTTTAACAGAATAAATATTGAAGTTTTGTCTGTGGTGGCCCAGCAGATTCTGTGTATTTTGCAGGCGATTTCACAACGAATGAAAAGATTTATCTTTGAAGGTAAACAGAAGCAGCGATTTTAACTTTTTTTTTATAACTTTAATCTTTAGGATCGGAAATTAATTTAAAATGGACCGTTGGTATTTTTATTACCATGAATCCGGGCTATGCTGGGCGAACAGAACTACCAGATAATCTAAAATCTATGTTTAGACCAATATCCATGATGGTTCCCGATAATTTAATTATAGCGGAGAATACTCTGTTCAGTGACGGATTTCAGTCAACTAAGCTTTTAGCAAAGAAGGTAAAATATCTCAGTCAATTATATACACATCACTTGTAAACCCATTCTTCCACATTTATTTAATGCATTAATTGATATTTGTGGATAAAATAGTCACAAACTTAATGCAACCCAGCAATGCTTTAGGTGTTCACATTGTACCAGCTTTCAATGCGACAATTAAGCAAGCAAGATCACTATGACTTTGGTCTCCGATCTATGGTAGCCCTCTTAAGATATGCCGGCCGCAAACGACGTACACTATCGCATTTACCGGAAGATCAAGTAGTATATTTGGCAATGCGTGACATGAACGTTGCAAAACTAACTTCTGCCGACCTTCCACTATTCAATGGTATTATGTCTGACATTTTCCCAGGGGTTACTTTACCGATCGTTGACTACGACGACATGAACAATGCTATAATCGCCCAGTTTACGTCTATGGGTCTACAGGTAACCAGAATATTGAAACGTGAGTCACATTTTCAAGTGTTAATTTCAGAGCATCAAAACTGCTGTCACAAAGGTCATCCAATTGTTTGAAACTAAAAATTCTCGACATTCGGTTATGATTTTGGGGAGAACGGGTACCGCTAAAAGCGCCACGTGGCAATGTTTGAAAGGTGTAATGGGCCGTCTGAAGAAAGCTGGCAAGGCTGGCTTTAATTTTGTACATGAATTTCCAATTAACCCTAAGGCCTTAAACCTCGGGGAACTTTACGGAGAGTATAATCTCTCTACTAATGAATGGTTGGATGGCGTCATCAGTGCTACCATGAGACAAACATGCTCTGGTAAAATGCAGTAATTGGTAACTGTTAATAGTTAAAATAAAACATTTAAAATGATTAGACGAGAGCCCCGATGAAAAATGGATACTATTTGATGGGCCCGTTGATGCTGTATGGATCGAGAATATGAATAGTGTGATGGATGACAACAAGGTCCTCACCCTAATTAACAGCGATCGCATCACAATGCCCGAACAGGTCTCTCTGCTCTTCGAAGTTGGAGATTTAGCTGTAGCATCTCCTGCCACGGTAAGTCGCTGTGGAATGGTTTACAATGACTACAAAGATTGGGGGTGGCAACCGTACGTTACTTCCTGGATTCAGAAACCGATAATTCAAAGACGTGGAAAAAGCTATCAAGAGATGGTAAGTGTTATACCATAACAGACCTCATTGCTTCTTCTTCCAGTAGTTCTATAGAGCAATTGTTTAAACCCTGGCTTTGTTGATTATAGGTATTTGCCTTTCCATTATTCTTATAAAAACTCATTGTAGCACTCAGTTCATGTCAATTGTAGTGAAAAAAAAACATCTTGAGCTCTCCATGACGGTAATTTTCAAATGGGTGATGATAACATACTTGTGTCCCATCGTCGTCGAGTGCTTTATCTCTTACGAGACGTAGCGATATTCTCTCCTATGCCTGTGTTTACAGTGCCATAGACATAGAGGACCTACAGATTAACGTGCGCTCCGAACCACTGGAAGTATAAATACTTCTACTCCAGAGAAAATTTATTAGGCAGAACACCTCGCTGGTTTGCCATTGCCTTAGGAGGGAGAACGACCGTTAAAAATCCGATGTTGCGGAATTGAACCCGGAGCCTTCAGCATAGAAGTCTAACGCGCTGACCTCTAGCCCGTGGTCTCTTGTGTGCCATAAGTTGAGTGTAGTTATTCAACACTGCATCATTTCATTTCATTCATTAATAACCTTCTTGTCCCACTGACGGCATCGACCTCTTCTCTGTCACGTGTTTCTCCTCAGCGCTAAGGTATAAACACGGGGGACCTACAGTTTAACGTTTAATCCGAATGACTGAAATTCCAAAAAAGATTTTTAGCACGAAGGTCCCACGGTTGCAAGCCGGATTGGGAAATTGTGTGTGGTGGGTTGCAGACAAGATTTTTATAAATCTGCATAGATCTACTTAGGTTTCGAACCCAAACCAGAATCGACGTTTTACTTAGAAAGCGAGCGCTCTACCACACACCAGTACAGCAGTGCATACTAACCACAAAACGGCTAAAATATTAATTTTTCGCAGACTAACTTCTTACAAGGAGCTTCTTGAAGTTTGAAATTCGAATGCTGCGTATCTTTAACTAAGCTAAACTAATACATATTATCGATGAAAATAGTTCGTCACTAAACTTACGATATTAACAATAAAAATGATTTCTGCAGAAGATTTTTGATCCCAAGATTTTCTTGAAAACAAGAGATTTAGATATGGCATCAAAGCAAATCTAAGCAAGGCTGATAGTAATTTCTATTTCATTTGACACTGCCGTACCGAATTTTACAGTTGTCAAACAGATTTTTCTGTTTTTTTTTTATAACTGCCGTTTTACTTACATTATTGGAATACACATTTGCTGAATACACTGACATGATTCGGATTCTTGGAGAGGTTGGTAGTAATTGTAATACAGCGGCAAGGTTATATGCTGAACACTATCCGAATAGAAGACTTCCAAACCACATAGTTATTAAACGAAGTGGTAATGGTAGTGATGGTCGTTATAAAAATACATAACATTTTCAGGGCTAAAATAGCGTTTATTTATAATGCTATGCTCATATTCTTTGAGAATGGAAATTTATGCTACAACGAAAAATTGATAAGCGCCCCATTATTTCAATAATATTAACACATAAATCCCTTTGTACGCTATTGGATTCCATTTTGATTGAGCAAGATCTAGGACGCGATTTTTCAAGCATCTGTTTGCACTCCGGCTATAATTGGCGCACTAGTGTATACACTAGCAAAAACGGCTATGCTATTGAAAGAAATGTAATTATGTAAATAAAATTTGGGTTTGTTTAGTATAGAGATTATTTTTAAATTTGGGGCGACTTGATTAGCTCGCTATAAAAAAATATGCTGCAGTAAAAGTCATTCAATTTTAAACACAGATTTTGGGTTAAGGCTGAAAACACAACCTAAGAAACAATTTCGAACACCTTCCGCCTTTCCTCCACCTTTACCACCATCTCATTTTCCTTGGTCCAAACCCTACCATTTCTTCATCTTCTTCCTTCCTTTCTTATTTACTTTCGCCATTTCCTTTTTCCCTTGTTCTCTCCTTTTATCCTCCCAATTGTACGTATTCACGGGTCCCTCTTCCCGTCTTTCAATCACTTTCCTATTTATTTTCTCATTTCCTCGTCCTTTTCTTCGTATTTTCTTCCCTTTCCCGCCTTTCCACTTTCCTCTTCTTCCTCTTCATCCTGCATCCTCGTTCCCCTATCTTCTAATTCTCTCCTGTTGGTTTTTGCATTATTTCGTTGCTTTCCAGACTATCCGCGCGCCATTCTCCCCCCTTCACGCTAGCGGTTTCTGGAAATGGTACGAAGAGTCTCCCTTTGTCACTGTTCCCATGTTGCGTGCTCATTTTTTGTAAATAAGGTAATCTGGTAAAGTAACCGTTGCAGTTTCTTTGTAAGATCGTGTTTCGTTTAGCTATTTTTGAAACATTTATTTTAAATTTGCTCTGTTACATAAGGGAATGTTTAAGCAAGTTGTTTTCAGATGATTCTCGTATTTCAAATTTTGATTTCCTCAACCGAGGTATATAGTTTGTTACAATTTTCTACTTGTTGTACGAGGATTTTTAATTTTTTTTATAGGTGTATACACTTGTAGTTTATCTTGTATCATCTTAAGTAAGGTGTTTACGTATTATGTGGATTGCTTTGCTTTATGTAATGTAGTAGTCGATGCATGCGAGTTTATTTCATATTGATAAAACATGCGTGTAACGTAGTAGCAAGAACACCTACATCTATTCCTCTCTTCTACGCTCAATTTCGTACTGTTGATATTTGTTGGTTATCTATTTACTCTGTCTCTTCTTCGGTGTCTGCTTGTGTCTCTCCTCTGCTGCATTTTCCCTATAAAACTATATCGTCGTTCTCAGTCTACACACTATATAGATTAAGTACCACGACAAATTTAACCTCTGTAGTGGAGGCATTCCCTCTCAGTCACTGCGTTTTATCATCATTGCACCCTATTCTTCGTAGCTTTGATATAAACTTAAAATTGCAACAGTGTAATTACCAATTCAGTGTGACTTTAATTTTAAGATGAAATCCTTCTTTAACTATTATTTGGCGATAATACTGGACTACAAGAGGTTAAATTGTCAAGAAATCGTGATCTGTGACGAATTAAATTTAGTCATGGCTCTATGCAAATTGTTGGAAATGTACGCAACCAGAGAAAACGGAATAGATTCAAATAACGAAGAAACATTTGAGGACATGGCAAAACTGTGGTTCCTTTTTTGGTATGTCCTCTTTGCAGTTACCAATCCCAGCACTGTACATGCCTTCATATTCCAGTTTAATATGGTCTGTTTGCTGTACTGTAAATGAAGATGGGCGCAAGAAATTGGATAATTTCATCCGAGAGAAGGAAGGTGTATTTCCTCTACGAGATACTGTCTACGAATATTTTGTTGACGTTCGCAACAAATGCTTCACGTCTTGGGAAGATAAATTATCAGATTCGTGGCGATATACGCCTGGGTAAAAACGAAAATAATTAATTTTTGTTAAAAACAAGGAAAAATAAAACACTAAAATATTAGGATTAAGAAACTATTTTTGGTGCCGAGGCTTTTCACCAACCCTTGGAACTAGATCGCTAACAAACATTACGAAATTTTCGTTTCATAAAGAAATTTTTTACATATTTTTTACATATCCTTGAAACAAAGTTGGTTATTGAATGCATGTATATTATTCATTTACAGCTCTCCGTTCTTCAAAATCGTCGTGCCTACTGTAGATACAGTTCGATATCAGTTTATAGTTAACGCTTTGTTAGCCGAAGGATATCCAGCATTGTTAACTGGACCTGTAGGTACAGGAAAGACATCCACTGCCCAATCCGTATTAGCCGATTTAGCGTCAAATAAATATAGCGTGCTAAATGTCAATATGTCTGCACAGGTAAGAATAATCTCAAACAGATTTGCTTTTACCCTGCCTTATTTATAAAAAAATGTGACCATTGTAATATTTGTTTCATATAAAAATTAGTTTTACAGAACCTGTATCTGTATCTCAGATACAATTATTTGTATATTAAAGTATAATCTGTCTTAACAACAATGCACTTGGACCACCGTTGCTCCAAAGTCATTGTACTATTACTAACCTTCGATTCCTCAACTGCTTCTATAATTTCACCATCCTACGAAAATCTATTTCAACCAAGAAATGTTTTCTACCATAAGAGGCGGACGACACTTGGATGGACATGTGCATCGTCTTGGTGAAAATGACGCATCTTCACTAAATGTGTGTTTCCATGAATATTTTTATTCATCTAGTCGTAAATGAAGGCGCAGTACTATTGTTTGTAATGTACCTTGTGTAAAATAATCTATGCACTATATCCCTTTAACATCCCAACAAATCAATACCATTACTTTTCCAGCAGAATTTAGAACATTATTTTGAATGATTTTTTCGGACGGACTGAAGTTTCGTTTGTGGTTTTTTTGCTGGGTAGATATTGTCTAGGCCCTTATACCAAGACCCTAAACGATTTATTGTGCCCCAGTTGACTTCAGCTTCACTACGGCAGTCCTGTGTCTTTAAAAAAGCCCAGAATATCGTTGACGGAAGCGTTATCAATAAGCATTTCTGGTTCGAAATATACTTTCTGAAAATCTATTTGTCTGCCATCCAATAGTTCCTAATAGCAGCAAAGTTTCATCTTTCTGTTTATAGAATATGCACACCGAGTCTTCCGCAAGCCCTTTGTTGTGTAGGAATTTGTTCATACAACAATACCCTGCGAGAATCCTTGTTGTGTGCATGGTCTTCGCCCTTCCAACCGAAAGGAGATGGTCCCCCCGATAAGAGATTTCAAATGTGTCATGCCCGGCTGCTTATTCCAGTACTTTCGGTGCGTCCCGTTCTCGTACGATTACTTTGAACGGTTTTTGAAACTCAAATAAGGTTCTTATTTTGTCGGACTCCATTCATAAGATCAAATTTTTATCAATATGCTTGAAGATCACAGTACGATCTCCACCAAGGCCTGGGTATCTCCCGTATCCATTTGTTTTCAACCGGCATGCCCACCTCCACACGTAAGTGTAAGAGAGGGCCATCAAGGAGTGTACTTCTAACGCAGCTGTCGGTATTGTAGACATAGCCCCGATTATGCCTACACATACCAGTCTTTGTGTCTTGCTTAGGTTGGTTCTATTTTCAACGTTTTTCCCCTTGTGCCACCACATTGGTGATGCATAACTGATAGGGGATACAATCACTCCCATGTACGGCCAGTGTACCATTTTTGGTTTAGACCCCATATTTTGCCAACAGGTCCAGAAGGCCCTGGTGGCTTTATTCGTAGCGTATTCCAGTTGATGTTTGTAGGTCATTTTGGTATCTATAATGACTCCCAAGTACTTGACCTTCTCGATCATCTTACGTCAAATTTAGCCGAGCCTTCTTCTTCGCCTTATTGTTAGGAGAAAGGTTTTATACGGGTTTACCCTTCAACCTCTGTGCTTCACACCATCTTTCCACGGTGTCCTGGGGACACTTGCATTAAGTCGAATATGGTGCCTTCGAACTTCCCCAGGACAAAGATGATGATGTCGTCCGCATATCCTTGTGCGAATATCCCTTTCTTCTCTAGCACCCGAAGAAGTCTATCGACCGCAAGACACCCCCTGTGGACAGCCTCTGGTGAAGGTTGCATCGCTGAGAGAGGTGCTAATCTGTCTGCTCTCGAGAATGATTGCTATCCATCGATACAGTGCAGGATGGATACCCTTGTGGTGTGCTACGCTCTGAATTAATTCGAATGAGGTATTGTCGAAAGCTCTCTAAGTGTCTAAGAAGGTCTCCAAGCCATTGTAGGGTGTTTTCTACTCTGCTGGTAAGTTCTTGAACAGCTAGTTCGCAAGATTTTCCTGTTTGATAAGCGTACTGGTATAGATGCAAGGGAAATCTTTTCTATGTAACGCCCCATACGTGCCTATCAATCAGTTTTTCCAACGTCTTTAGAAGAAAAGACGTGAGACTTATAGGTCGGTAGGATTTAGCTTGGCTATAGCTTTCCTTTCTCCACTTTGGTAAATATACCGCTCTTACTGGCTTCCACGGGTGGTAGGTAGCTTAGTGCTAAACTGGCCCTTAGCATCGTATATTCTGGTTTATTCGTATGTGGTTACAAAATGATCACAAATTCAATTTTGTTTTCCTTGAAACGATTCAAACACTCTTGAAAATTTTGAACTGAGCTGAATTCGAATGCAGTTTTGGATCAATTGTTAGTAAACAAGGCATCCATTTTTAGTAAAACTTTTTCAATTCTTCAATTAATATGTGAAACGCACGTTCATCTGAGATGACCACAGCCTTAGCAGTTACAAACGCAGAATCGTATTCTCGGCCTTCGATGGCTATATTTAAATCGAATCCACTTAGACGTAGGTGAAAATGAAGAAACGGAGGCCCCTGGCAGGATATTCTAAATTTTGATTTAAAAAAACATTCATATAGTTTTATCCAATAAATTATAATCAAACAACTACTGGACATAATGACTTGATATTTTACAGATGCTTCATTCTGAGTACTTTCAAATGCCTCTTGTGTATACCTATAATTTAAAAATGTTTCATTACAGACAACCTCACTAAATGTTCAAGAGACGATAGAAAGCAGATTAGAAAAGCGAACCAAAGGTACATATGTACCCGTCGGTAATAAGACTATGGTTACTTTCTTGGACGACTTTAATATGCCAGCCAAGGAGACTTACGGATCACAGCCTCCACTAGAGCTATTAAGACAATGGATGGACTACGGGTTTTGGTATGATCGGCTCAAACAAACTAGAAAATACGTTCAGGTTTGTCTTATTCATCGGTTCAAGCCAGACCCAATTTGTAAATAATTTTCTACAGAACATGCTGATCGTAGCTAGTATGGGACCGCCTGGAGGAGGTCGACAACATATATCGGAAAGAACGTTAAATAGATTTAACGTTATTAATATGACGTTCCCTGCCGAGTCCCAAATTATCAGGATTTTCGGAACCATGTTTTCCCAGCACTTAACTGAATTTGACGAAGAAGTTAAAATAACCGGCCGGGAAATAACTGATACCACGATCGAGCTCTACAACAATGTAATAGTGAAAATGCTGCCCACGCCGACCAAAATTCACTATCTGTTCAATTTGCGTGATATATCGAGAGTTTTCCAAGGTCTCTTGAGGAGTCACAAAGATTATCAAAATACAAAAAATACACTGCTGAGGTTGTGGATTCACGAGTGCTTTAGAGTATTTTCAGACCGACTGATTGACGATAGGTAAGTTAAGTAAATTTATTATTGCAAGAGTTTATTTTAGTCTTGTTGTACTTATTTCGTTCGGCGAAAGTCTACACTGTCTAGAATTTTAGGTTAACCACAGCAGTTTCGGAAATGGTTAAGTAGCAACTGGAAAAAACAGGGAACAGATGGCGCAACTAAAATTACAAATTCCCGTCGTAAATAGAATAACCTTCATTGGTAGACGTGTGTTTATATAAAGCGAACATTGCTATTAGTTTTTTTAACAGTATTTGATCAATGGTATACTTTTCAAACGAGCGATATCTTTCTATTGTGCCATATTACTTTAATTTGTAAAAGTTAGCGTATACACTTGTTTCTTCATAAACTACTGTAACCTACACACATTTTCACCCTTTTTTAATTTAACGAATATTAAAATTTGGTGTAGGTACATCTATTTTGTACCATATTTGGGTTAACAAATTTATTTTCAACTTCTTTGAAAGCTTTGACACTCCTACCGATCCACAAATGGTTTCACTACTACACTTTTACTAATCTTTAAATTTATGATGTTTTTCTACAACTGAAATCTTGTGGTGACTTGTATAAAAATGTTTGTACACCTTATATTAGAGATTTAGAATTTAAAACAACTAACGAGTGATAACCTATTAACGAAAAGAGCTAAAAATCCCATAATTTTGAACATATTTCGACCTTGAAAACGTATTTTTGCTAATACATGGAGGGCCATAATGAAGTACATTTTAAACGGTCGCCATTTGTAATATATTGAAATAAACACAAAACAGTTTGGCTTGGACAATTAATTAGACCTTATAGTTTATCAATAAAATATGAGTGGGATCAAATGGCCTAACTGCGATGCACGATTAAATATTTTCCATAACTGTCAAGACATCTGCCGTTATGTCTTCTACTTCTAGACGAATGTTGTCTTTTAGCTGCTGCAGGGTCCGAGTGTAAAAACGTAAACATTTTCTTAGAAACAGCCCTATAAAAAAGAGCTGTCCGATCTGGCGATTTTACAGGTCGTGATAAAACACCAAATCTAGATATTAAACGTGCACGGAACATGTGCCTCAACATGGCTATTGTGTGTCTGTAAGAGGCACCGTCCTGTGGAAACCACAGGACATTCAGTCCTCCAGTTCAAGTACTTCTAATTGAGGTAGCAAACATTTTTCCAGCGCAGCACTATAACTGTAACAACAGTGCTAATATGGTCCTCAAAAAATATGAGCTAATTATATCTTGCCCAAAAACTTCAGTTAGAGTCGGGCGACGTGGATGATTTTGGCGAAACTTTTGCCGCGTTGAAATATCCGACTCATTGTTCTTAATACACATAGTTACAACTTGATTTATAGTGATTCATAATTCAACTTGAACATATACACTGTTCAAACTGTGAAAACAAAATTAACGCGAAATACGCAATAGCAAAATGGCGGCCACTTCAACTTCATTATGACCTTCCCTATAGTATACATTACATCGAAATATGTAATATATCCGGATTTCATGTTTACCTGACAAAACTAGCAAACAATTGTACTCACAAGAAGCCTTGTTATAACCGAGTTGGAATGGAATTCGAATGGCAGTATGAGTTTAAAATTCCGGTACATCCAGAAGAATAGAATAATGGTTACGTAGAATAAACAGAAACATAATTAATAATGTTGCGCAGCTATATAAAGAGCTATATTAAACAAAATTATTTTATTTAGATTATCATTCATATTACGATAATCGCCTGTAAGAATAATACTGATATTATATTTTCAACCTTCTCGTTTCATACGAGATTAAGTTAATTTTTTAAATTTGTGTTATCTCAACCTATTTATAGTAATAAATATATTTATTTGAAGTTACTAGGTTTCCGAATTAAGGTAACCACATTCGGCACTACTTCTAATATTTCGTCTCTTCGGGCTTAGATCGCATCGTCGTAGAATTAATTTATGCTGACGTTTCGCTAACCGTTTCAGGTCTACCAAGATATCCACCACCCGATTCTATGCATTGCTGCATTCTCCTTTGGAAATTGTACATAACGCGCTGAAGTAAATTTTCGTTGGCTTTTAACAATCTTTCTTCCCGAATTTCGTTTTTCACCTCTTGAATTGTTTGATGACGTATCGTAAACCTTTAGATTTCAGAAACCCCCAAAGAAAAAAGTCGGGAGGAAATAAGTTGAGAGATTTCACAGAGCTGCCTTCGTTAAAATCTGTAACCCATCTCAAAATCTCATTCCTTGATGGTTTGCCCGAGTGGTGGTCGATTAAATTCACGACGAAAACGTATCTGTGTTAGCACAATAGATTCGATCAAAATACCTTACAGCGAATACTCGTTGATTAACACATCAATTAGCCATAGTAGGAGACATTTTAACTATCAAATAAATACATCGTTTTTTTGGCAAGAATTACATCAATAATATTTCCATAGCAAACTGTCAAAATCCGTTCTATCCAATTGCCGGACCCAGCAGAACCCTAGAATTTGAATCGAAAATGTTATGGAATTTAAGTTTCTTACCGTATTCTGAATCTTTCAATATAGATACAATCTGCAACGTATGTTTGAATTTGCTCTTTTACATTCATTTTTTTTAGAGACCGCGAATGGTTTTTAGCGCAAATGAACGATGAACTAGGTGCACACTTTGAACAAACCTTGCATGCTCTTTGTCCAAACCGTGAAAGTCCCATTTTTGGCGACTTTGTCAACGCTTGGAACATCTACGAAGACCTTCAAGATTTACCAGCTTTGAAAGCCTACATTCAGCTGCAAATGGAGGAATACAATGTGTCGCCTGGAGTAATAAGAATGGATCTCGTCCTCTTCAGAGACGCAATTGTACATATTTGTAGGATTGTCAGGGTTGTTTCACAACCTAGAGGAAACATGTTGCTTGTTGGAATAGGTATGTACATTGTTTAAATCTTAATTACAATAAGACACTTTTCCTTTTTTTTTATTTTATTTGCAAACTATTCGCAATGCCACCACAACGTGGTGCGCCATGTTAACATTCATGGCCGCTTCTCTCACTCCTCTCTCGGCCACATGTGGCGCTGTCTAAACAGTCAATAGCGGCATATTCAAAAAGAAAAAAAAACTACACTTAAAGTTCGAACATAACTGGCCGCCTTGACAAACATTGATAAATGGTTGCAATGACTCTTAAAATCTAATGTTACAAGGGTAATGAAATTAAACACATATATTGTAAACAAATTAAACAATATAGAAATCATTCAGTAACACCAGCTAATAGTTAGCTGAGCGCAGATTCCGAACTCACACTAAATCTGCTCTTGGAGACGGTAACACACACACAACTTGTTGACCGCACGTTTTAACACAGAACTAACAGTCTGGATGTCAGCAACCCGTGCGATTCCATCGTTGCCTATGTGTAGCTGCAAGACTCTCCCAAGCTGCCACTTGAGTGGAGGTTGGTTGTCTTCACGAATGATGACCAAGCTTCCTTCCTTTAGTAAGGTTGCGCTGTTCCGCTTCCACCTTGTTCGTGTCTGAAGTTCAGCCACATACTCCTTGCTCCAACGTGACCAGAAGTGCTGAATTAATTGTTGCAGGCGTTGGAATTGTGACAGCCTATTTTCTTTAATGTCTCGGAGGTCTCTTTCTGGCAAGGCCGTTAGAGGTTGTCCAATTAGGAAGTGACCAGGAGTAAGTGGGTTAAGGTCATTGGGATCCGACGACATGGGATACAAAGGTCTCGAATTAAGAATGGCCTCTACCTGTGTCAAAATCGTATTGAAATCCTCAAAGACAAGTGATGCATTGCCAATTACTCGTTTCAAATGTGATTTAGCTGACTTTATCCCAGCCTCCCAGAGGCCGCCAAAATGGGGAGAACGAGGGGGGATGAAGTGCCATGCAATACCCTCGTTTGACAAAGAATTTGTAATTTGTTCTTGAACTCCCCGTTCATTAATAAATTTAGAAAATTCTTTGAACTCTGCATAAGCACCAGTAAAATTGGTAGCATTGTCTGAATACAGATTCAAAGGTTTTCCCCGACGTGCTATAAATCGTCTGAAACATGCCAAAAATGCTTCAGTCGTGAGGTTTCCCACCAACTCTAAATGTACGGCCTTCGTAGCTAAACACACAAATAGACATATATAGGCCTTAATGGATTTATTTCCACGTGACCGTTTATCCTTTAGCATGAACGGGCCCGCGTAATCCAAACCACAATTGTAAAAAACAGGAGCAGGTGATAGACGTGCTGCAGGTAAGTCACCCATCAGGTGTGATGCTGCCTTGGGATTTGCCTTAAAGCAAACAACACAGCCTCGAGTAATTTTTTTTACCAAATTCTTGCCCGCGATGGGCCAATAACGTTCTCTTAAGATTGATAAAAGCGTATGCGCACCGCAATGTAAGTTTTTATTATGTTCATTCTCAACTATCAGCGTTGTTAAAGCGTGCCTTTGAGGTAACAGTATCGGATGCGTTTTGTCGTAAGAGAAGTTAGCTAGTTTGATGCGACCTCCTACCCTCAACAAGCTGTTTTTATCAATAAATGGATTTAAAGATAATAGTGGACTCTTTGAGTTTACCGATTTGGTTTTCGTTAACTGCCTTAGTTCCGCTGTAAAGCAGTGCCCTTGCGCGATTTTTATTAATCCTATCAACGCTTGATCTAAATCTTGAACCGATAGGTGTTCTGTCCTTTTGATTTCAGAACGCATATTGTGAATAAAACGCAGCATCCAAGCGAATACGCGTACTAATTTAGTTAATGATGAATATCTCGTAAATAATTCGAATTCGTTGGCGGTAGTCACCATAGACATTTTTGCCATCCGCGCTTCCGGTACATCATTTATTTCCATCTCCGAAAGTTCTAAGGGCCATTCTGTTTGATCATTAGCCAACCAGGAGGGTCCACACCACCAAATGCGAGACTCCAAAATTTGAGAGGGAGTAACGCCACGAGAAATTAAGTCCGCAGGATTGTCGTTCGATTTTACATGATGCCAATTTGATACATCACTCGTACGTTGAATTGTTGCTACGCGATTGGCGACGAATGTTTGCCAACGTAAGCAAGACGATTTGATCCAACATAAAACGATTTGGGAATCAGTCCAGTAATAATAATTCTTAAACTGCATACCGAGTGAGTTGCATACTTTTTGCATCAGGTTGGACAGCAAAACAGCTGCGCATAGTTCTAATCTGGGTAAGGAAATTTGACGCAGTGGCGCGACGCGCGATTTTGCGCAAGCTAAACGGATTGTGCATCCATTATTTGCGTTGTTGCTTGATCGAATATAAACGCATGCTCCGAATGCCCGTTC
The DNA here is from genome assembly GCA_014611495.1 of Limonius californicus. Classification (NCBI taxonomy): domain Eukaryota; kingdom Metazoa; phylum Arthropoda; class Insecta; order Coleoptera; family Elateridae; genus Limonius; species Limonius californicus. Next base: position 1,012 of record JABXWE010009613.1, on the reverse strand, counting down.
GGAAGCGTCCGCGAAACCATGAATTTGTATATTGTTTGCGTTTGGTTCCACAATATGGCGCGGAATTTTTAAGTTATTTAGGATCTCGATTTCCTCGCGAAATTTCAACCATTTTGTATGTACGTCGTTGGGAACGGATTCGTCCCATGACAGCTCAAACTGCCATAGTTCTTGTATGATTAATTTAGCAATAATGAGGACTGGACTCAGTAAACCCAGCGGGTCGAAAACCTGAGCAGTGATGGACAGAATAGTGCGTTTCGTTATGTGTCCTTGCTGATTGGACATATTTATTGTGTATTTAAACGAATCTGAATTTGCATTCCACAATACTCCTAGCGTTTTAGACTCGTTGTTAATACCAAAAGTTAAGTTCGCATTTTCATCCACAGAATTAGAAACAATTTGTGGCTCGTTGCTGAGCCACTTCCTTAGATGGAACCTAGCAGATTGTAGGATTTGTGAGACGTCGTGTTTTAACTGCAATAAAGTTTCAATGGTTTCAGCTCCCGAGAGCAGATCGTCAACATAGAAGTCGTTGCGAATGACCTCACAAGCTGTAGGGTGCTCCGCTTGATGATCAAAAGAAAGCTGTTGTAGACATCGTGTCGCTAGATACGGGGCGCTGCTGGTACCATAGGTAACAGTTTGTAGTTCGAAACATTGCACCTCCTCAGAGCTGTCGCTACGCCAGAAAATTCTTTGTAAGCGGCGGTCAGGTCCCGAGACTAAGATTTGACGGTACATTTTTTCTACGTCCGCCGTGATTACGTAGCTGTGCCTGCGAAACCTCAGGATGACTGTGAACAATTCATTCTGTACGACCGGGCCGATTAATTGAATATCGTTCAACGACAACCCACTATCTGACTTAACTGATGCGTCAAAAACAACCCGCGTCTTACTAGTAGTGCTTGCGTGTTTTATCACGGCGTGATGAGGTAAGTATGATTTTAGACCTTCCTCTGCTTCGCGAGACTCGTCAATGCGAACCATATGACCTGCATTCTCA
>JABXWE010009609.1:0-41010 GCA_014611495.1 Limonius californicus | reverse complement strand
GGTTCAGTTCCGACGAGAGGCGACATGTGTGCGACTGCGAACTAATTACGTAGAAGAACATTTAATTGAAGCAGGTTTTGCCCTTCATTAATTGATAGTACTTGGTGGACCTCATTAGAGAGGATGCAGTCGGCCAACTTAGTAAAGATTCAATCATCTCTGGAGTTTAATTAAGTCCTACGTTTTTCGCCTCTGAAACAGGATTTATGTTACAGATCAGATCCTTAAAAACTTTTAATTGGATTCATTATTTGATAGGTAAAAAAGAGGATCATTATTCGAGTTACTTGGTTCTGTAAATTAGATTATTTTGCGCGGAGACATCCTTAAAACGGACGGTCTTTCATGAAACCTTTCCAAAGTTATGGAAAACCATTAAAGTGCGATATTGTAGGGTGAACCGACACTTTTAGAAATTGGTAGTAAAATTAACATTTAAAAAAAATTTAAGGATTATTTATATAGGCTGAAAAATTAAAAATGATCATCGAAATAGAGAGAAAAACTTTCCGTCTTCTTCGAGTGCTTTATCTCTTACGAGACGTATCGAGCTTCTCTTCTTTCGTATGCGTATGTTGCGCGTTTAAAGTGTCACAGACATAAAGGACCTACAGCTTAACGTGGGCTTTGGACCACGGGAAGTGTTAACATGTTACAGGCCAAACGAGCTTTTTCGTCTACCCGAAACGGGATAAATGGATAAACGCCTGCAGCTTAGCTCAGAGGAGTAGGGGGGAGTTCACGGATACCGCTTACGGGAGGAAATCTTTCTAGTTGAGTACAGGGGATGTCGAATTTAACGGGCGCCACCTTCCAAATCACAGCTGATTGCAGGTTCTCGTGGAAGGCCGAGAAGCCAACAGCTTACGGGAATCGAACTCAGCTTTATTGCGCCTACCTCCTGTTTAGAAAGCTTGCAAAATTCGCAAACACACAAATACAAAATATACAATAATAAAAAAGGCAGTAAATTTAAAACACATGTAATTAAACTATTGGAAATGACAATACAATAATGACGGCAAATGGTGATTTATACTTCAGTATTACAAACTATTAATCTGAGCGCTCAAAAGGAGGGACTCGCCGCCCTTGGGGTACCGTATTTAAAATTCGCTAAACGACTACGTGGCCAGTGGCGTCGGGGTTTACACGAATATCACAATATGTATAATTACTCTTTACAGTACAAAAAAAAGGAAATGACAATCGACGACTGAAGGCCGCTTCTTGTCGTATTAACAAAGAAAGATTCAATCACTTACAATTTTGCAAGTTAACGCGTAGAAGGTTTTTCCACAACACCAAAAAACTAGTTCCTTTACCCTGTCTTCCGGTGAATGGCGTAGAGAGAGAGGCAGGCACAATTTCTAGGTGTTCTCCAGATGCAGGTACGGTCTGGGGTTATTTTCAGTCCGGGAAAAAGGTAGGCGACATTCCTCGGGAGACGTTGGAACGAAATAATTGCTGCACAACCTTCGTAGTTCGTCGCAGCAACGGCACATGTACAGGAACAACAAATGAGCTTGATAATAATCCGCCGAAGGCGATAGGCGCTGAATTGCCTTTCCAGGGTTTAAAATTCCAGCTGGATTCTTTTAAATCCGACAATTGTCGATATTCTGTTCACTCCACGGTGATAACAGCGATACTAAACTACACGCGATGGATACCCATCGAAAACATAAGCCGCCCCTGCAGTACTTGATTTATTAACTGTCCCCGCGGATGGAATTGGTAGACCGGAGTCGAAGGTGGAAGACCGACTGAAGAGCTAAACGCAACGCTAACCTGCATTCCCCCAAAAAATTACACTACATTGCGAAATATGGTGGAATAGTTCTGGAACGAAAATAACACGTGCGGCTTGCGAGAATTGTTTCCGATCGGCAAATCTAGCCTACAAAGGGAACTTTCAAAGGCTATACGAAAGTGGCCTTCCATAACTCATCTTAAAAAAATATTGGAGCGATTGACTTAAGAATTGCAATTAAAATAGAATTTGATTCCTATGGAGCGGCAATTAAAATACGAGTTTAATTCAGATGAAGTGGCACTTCAAATAACATAACAAACACTTCTACTTCGGAGAAGATTTACTTGACAAAACACCTAGCTGGTTTGCCATTGCCTTGCGAGGGAGAACGGCGGTTAAAAATCCTATGTTTCGGTACTGGGAATTGAACCCAGGCCCTTCAGTGTAGAACACTAACGCGCTAACCTCTAACCCACGGCCGCCTCATACTTTTCTAACAGACACAAAAACCGAAAGTTAAATTAAACCGTATTAAGCAGAGAGGGTCTCCTTAAATATGCAAGTAGTTATAATTTAAAGCAAACTTGTAACTTCAACCCTTTAACTTTCTCCTGGGGGTAGTATATAAGCTTTGGTCGAACCACGATAGGCAAGGTGTGAGCTGCTCTACTCCACAGTGCGTTAACTACTCTGAATCTAGGACGGTCTAATTACAATTCTTCATAAAGTAGGGATGGTGTTTCTAAATTATTTCATAAAAGTATTATATTAGTGCTAATAAACTTTAGAATTACTTGAAACCTTATTTTAATATCGGGCGGGTTAAAACCAGCAAAAGCCACTAGTAGACGCTGACAATCAATTGCGTGACATAGTGGAAGTTCCTGACGTTAACAAAGCTGCTCTAGGCTCAGCGAAATCTGGAAAATAACAGCTCACATCTTGATTACCCTAGTTTGGTCAACTCTTATATATTATCTCTAAAGAGAAAGTGCGTGTTGCTATTATTAGAAGGGTTTAAAGTAACAGTAATAATTGGTAGTAAAATTAAGGATATATATGGAACATTATCTTAGGATTATTTACATACGCTGAACAATTAATAAAGATCGCTAAAAATAAAGGACAACCAGAGCTGTACAGTAACTGTAAGTTAAATTGATCAAAGTAGGGTGGTTATACCCTAGTTTGATCAACTATTGTGTATCATGCCCAAGGAAGAAGTGTTATCAAAAAAGTTTAAGATGGCAGTAATTTGTAGTAAAATTAAGGAAAAATGTATACACACTAAAAAATTAATGATTACCAAAAATAAAATGAAACCAAAACAGAAGCGTAAATCTGTTTCCTAAATTAGCTAAATTATTACTTGTTATTTGTTGTTTAATATCACATAGTAAAATAAATTAGTAATTATTGTTACTCAAAGAAAGATCAAAATAAATTGATCCGAGTTTAGTTTCCACAGAACTAACATTTCTTTGCTATACATTCTAAAAGGAGAGAATCGGCGTTTTATACTTGTCTCAATGACACCCAAAATTCCAAAGGATAGATTAATATGTATTAAACAGGGAAATCCGCATTGAAAGAAGCTATTTTTTGAATCAGCTTTTAATTTGAACTCTTTAACTTTTTCTTGAGGTAACATATAAGCTTTGGTCAAACCAGGGTAGTCAAGATGTGAGCTGCTCTACTCCACAGTACGCTGATTACTCTGAATCTAGGACAGTCTAGTTAGAATTCTTCATAAAGTAGACATGGTGTTTGTAAGATATTTTATAAACGTATTAGTGGGAATAAACTTGAGAGTAATTTTAAACATTATTTTAATATTAATGTGGGCGACAACTAGAAAAGTAACTAGTAGACGCTACAATCTACTGCGTGACATATAGTGGAAGTTCCGGACGCTAACTAAACGACTCTAGACTTACCGATGTCAATTTGCTCTTGCAAATAACAGTTTACATCTTGACTACCCTTGTTTGATCAACTCTTATATATAATCTCTAAACAGGAAGTGCGCGTCACTATTATCAGAAGGGTTTAAGGTGGCAATAGTAATTGGGGTACAATTAAGGTTAGACATGAAACATTCACTTTGTTTATGGTTTCTGCAATGGAAGTTTTCGTGCAGCAGTCAAGGAATATCGACATCGTTTTCCGAAAATAATTTGATCAGTATGTAACAAAGAACTAACATTTGTTTGTTATATATTCTAGAAGAAGAAAAACGGCATTTCATACTTTTCTCAATGACCAAAAATTCCCAATTTATAACTTTCAAAATGGCGACTAGGCGCAATTGTAAAATATATTTTTAAAATGGCAATGGGGGTCGAGTACCACCTCATTTGAAAGGTCTCTTTGAGTAGAGTATAATTCTATATTTTGGGAAAATTTTATCGATTCAAAAGCAAATGACAGACTTCCAAATTATCTGTTTCTGATATTAAGCAAAACGGTAAAAAATGTAGCAGGTGAAACAACAGAAGTAAAACAATTAAAATAATTAGTCTTTCTGTTCTGTCACTTTAATTCAGTTACTGTGTTTGCTCACGTTTGAATATTGAGTATTAAAACCGGTGATACTAACAATAATTATGGCGAATGTTCGAACTTTACAGGAAAAAACTGAAGTAGTTCTTATTTTTCTGAAGCCAATCGAAACTTTCACGAAGCCAGAAGAATATTTAATGAACGTTTTCCCGACTGTCCTATTTCGAGGACGTATTTAAGAGAACTTGTGCAAAAATTTATTAACACTGAAATAGTTCCCCTATTCATTGACGGAAACCTTACTGGGAAATTGTACTTGAACATGTTGGAAAGCCTCTTCCATACGTTAATAGTTGAGATTGCTGAAAATAATCCAAACTAATTTGACATGGATATTATATTGCAACAAGATGGCGCTCCTCCGCATTTTAGCAGACAAGTTCGCAATTATCCCGTGTTACGATTGAAAATCGCCGAACACTATATGTGGGCCTGGACATACCCCGGTGTAGCAGCGGCTATCTGACCAGTGGAGAAGGTCGTGGGTCCTCGAAGAGGGATATGCGTGGCGCCAGGTAGTCCACACTACTTCTAGGCAGATAACAAAATCAACGAGACAGACCATAAAATTCTCGTTGGGTCCAGACTTTCCTTTTAATAAAACTAAAACACACAAATAGGCATCGGTAATTATGTATCATATATTCAAGATAAACCCTCCCGAATTCGGTACCAAATTACCCCATACAACCAGGTAGTCCACACTACTTCTAGGCAGATAACAAAATCAACGAGACAGACCATAAAATTCTCGTTGGGTCCAGACTTTCCTTTTAATAAAACTAAAACACACAAATAGGCATCGGTAATTATGTATCATATATTCAAGATAAACCCTCCCGAATTCGGTACCAAATTACCCCATACAACCAGGTAGTCCACACTACTTCTAGGCAGATAACAAAATCAACGAGACAGACCATAAAATTCTCGTTGGGTCCAGACTTTCCTTTTAATAAAACTAAAACACACAAATAGGCATCGGTAATTATGTATCATATATTCAAGATAAACCCTCCCGAATTCGGTACCAAATTACCCCATACAACCAGGTAGTCCACACTACTTCTAGGCAGATAACAAAATCAACGAGACAGACCATAAAATTCTCGTTGGGTCCAGACTTTCCTTTTAATAAAACTAAAACACACAAATAGGCATCGGTAATTATGTATCATATATTCAAGATAAACCCTCCCGAATTCGGTACCAAATTACCCCATACAACCAGGTAGTCCACACTACTTCTAGGCAGATAACAAAATCAACGAGACAGACCATAAAATTCTCGTTGGGTCCAGACTTTCCTTTTAATAAAACTAAAACACACAAATAGGCATCGGTAATTATGTATCATATATTCAAGATAAACCCTCCCGAATTCGGTACCAAATTACCCCATACAACCAGGTAGTCCACACTACTTCTAGGCAGATAACAAAATCAACGAGACAGACCATAAAATTCTCGTTGGGTCCAGACTTTCCTTTTAATAAAACTAAAACACACAAATAGGCATCGGTAATTATGTATCATATATTCAAGATAAACCCTCCCGAATTCGGTACCAAATTACCCCATACAACATAGCGTAAATAACAATCTTAATACAATATTAAATGATGATACCGGTAAAGGTAGTAAAACTGAACTGGGGCATATAGCTTTTAATATTGGCAATCATAAACATAAATTACATATATCACAATCTTGGTAAGCTACCTATAGTAGCAGCTTCTTACCATTAATCAAATTTAAAGTAGATTGACAGGAGTCGCTTACTCCGACCTTTCGGGTGCTTCCTTCGAGGATGACGGCCGCAACCTCCACCAGGTCGCTCTCCGCCGCACGCAGACAACCAGTCAGGAGCGTCACTTGGAAGAGAGGATCCGCTCCGACAAAGCTGCGCAATCAAATGGAAATTTTGGGCCCGGAACGGCCGACAGATGTAGACTGACGTCAGTTATACCATTCACTTCAGAATTTAGAAATTGATACCGAGATAGTAGCGGTAGCTCTGACTTCGGACCTTCGACGTATGCGCCTACTGCAATAACGTAATCCCCAATGCAAAAGCCTCCACACCGGAGAATATGAGGCCTCAGGGCTTCGAGATCACACAATCTAGCCCAATAAAAAAAACTCCACTCCAAGAGCCACGAGTTCCTTCCATTAATAGACCCAAAACGGCACCCACAGATTCCTCATTCGTTATATCCGGCTAGAAATCCGCAATGATTTACACCACGAATGTGAAATTTGAAGACGCGTCGTAGGAAAATTTAGTTGAACGGTGCACGACACTCTTTCGTGGCAGTTTGAACAAGACTCTCGTACACAAAATGACCTTCCCCCCTTATTCTAACGATGCGCGAAAAAGCGTAACACCCGATGCGAAACTTTCCAGAAAGTACGAGAAGAGATATTAAATAGGTTTTTTTATTGCCAAGAAGTTCAAGGAGCACACTTTGAACATTTATTAAAATAGTATTACTATTCAGTTTTTGTTGTATAAAATAAGTTTTGTTGTGTTTTAAAATCTTCTTCTTCTTCTTCATTCTTCAATGGTGAACATTTCGAAAACATACCTTTTTTGCTTTAATTCTTAGTTTTTTCCATAAACTTGTTATTTTCTATCATCTATCATTTTTTTCTGGATGAATATTTTTTTACGAAACTCAAGGATCAGACGCAGAATTAAAATACCTTTCAAATGAAGTGTCACTCGAAATAGGCGGCCCCTAGCCGCCATTTTGAAAGTAATAAAATTTAAATACGGGCTATAAAGTAGTATTTAGATTCCATTAAAGAACGCAAAACTTTGTGTCGTTCAAAAGTTAGTAGGGGGGAGGACATTTTACGATCGCACTGTATAGACTTCGATCGAACTAGGGTAGTCAAGAAGTAAGTCGCTATACTCCAGAGCGCATTCTGTTTAGAGCCGTCTAATTAGAATTTTCCATTAAAGAAAAACCGCTTCATAAGTTTCTTTAAAGTTATTAGTGTTAATAAAATTTAGAATAGTGTTAAACTTTATCTTAAGTTGAATCTGACCAAAGTAGTCACTAGTAGACGCTGCGTGACATACGCTACTAGAGGATTCGGGCTTTAACTGAGCTGTTCTAGAGTCAACATAGAAGTGTGGTCTGGAAATCAGCAGCTGCTCACACTTGACTACCCTAGTTTGATCCACTCTTATATATTATCACAAAGATGAAAGCGCTTGCCGCTATTATGAGAAGTATTTAAAGTGCCAGTAGTTGCTAGTAAAATGAAGATTTTAAATACAAAATTTTCCTAGGATTATTTATTATATGTATAATATAAATCATTTACTTAGGATTATACATATACAGAATAATTAAATTATTATTGTTATTATGGAGCTTTCACAGGCCTTGTAAGCCCATCCCTTTGGTGTGAGTCAAAGCTAAGCTAGTTTGATCAATGCATAACAGGGCCCGGCTACTTAACCTGCCTAAATGTAAAGTGTATTCATTTCTGGCCTTGTTACTGCTCTGGTACAAGCGTAACAACTATCGGAAAATTTTCCAACCCCTGGAAAGATTCGAATCGGGAAGCGTTTGGTCTATTACATCCAAAGCCTGACTCTCTTACCACTGAACCATCTCAGTCTTGGAAAACTAAATATGATCACAAAAATAAAGCTACTAAACCAGCTAAATTATTACTTATAAACAACTTATTTGTTGGGTAATATCGCATTGCAACATCTGTTAGTAATATACATATCTTATAGGAAAATCAAATTAATTCAATCAGAGTTCATAAGACTTACTTGGCACGCTGCCAGTATTTTTTGTTATACATTTCAAAAGAAGAGAATCTGCATTCATATATTCTCCACAATTCCACAAAAAGTAGCACGTAATACTATTTTTTGTGTCAAGTTCTCACTTTAACTCTTTCTTATAACAGTCACACATATATATTCTCCCCAGATCTTACACATAAACTTTGGTCATTCCAGGGTAGTCAAGTTGTGAGCTGCTGTATGAAATTCTCCATAATTGGAGGTGATGTTGCAAGTAGTTTTATAGAAGTACTGAATAATGTTTTAACTTTATGTAAATTAAAGTATGAATTAAAACCAGACAAGTCACCAGTAGACGCTGAAAACCCACTATGTGACATATCATGAACCTACCGAGCACTCAATAAGCGACTGTAGACTCTGCGTAATCAATATGCTGTGGGAAACAGCAGCTCACAACATAGTTTAATTATCACTTCTGTACCATCAGTAAGGAGGAAATTCGTGTAGCTGTTGCGAAAGTACTAAAAGGAACATGATTGGCTATGTTTCGAGACAAGTTGTTACTTTAAGCCCTTCTGATATCTTTCCTGAAGGTAATATATACGCTCTGGTCACACCAGGTCAGTCAAGATGTGAGTCACTATACTCCACAGCGCATTAGTTCTAGAGCCGTCTAATTAGAACTCTCCATAAAGTAGAGATCGCGTTAGAAGTTCTTTCAAAGGTATTAGTGTTAGTAGCAGATTATGTGAGGCGGCTGAGATGCCCATCACGTAGGCTCCTATCGACCCTTTTTAATAACCCCTGGCATCTCCTCAATCATCACTACCCTCTCTCCCTCTTCGTCTTCTACCTCTGCCACTCTTAGAGACTCTTCCTGACCTATTGAATATCAGGATGTCTGTCAATGCGAGAGAACTCTACTCTGCACTGTGAAGCGCTGCTGCCCCGAAAACTTTATGTTTCAGTCGCATTTGCGCCTTGCATTGTCTAGAAAGTGGAAAGCGGTTTCATTCTGCACTCCGCAAGTTTGACATTGTGGGTAGTCTTCTACACCTAGGAGACTTCGGTGTCTTCTGAGCTTACAGTGACCTGAGAGAGTCCGTCAGCTTTAACCCAATATCCAGACCGCCTTAGATTTTCCCTGTCCGACTATAAAAAGTTTTGCCCCTGAGTCTGCTACATTCATCCTTCAACCTCACGTGATCCCGTTCGATTAGGGATGACGTAATTTATTACCGTGACGAATCTAGAAAGGGTTCCGGTCCCAGGCAGGTTTTCCCGGTTCCCAGCTTGGCAAGGTTATCTGCCTTCTCGTTGCCAGGAATTCCACAGTGTGTCGGTACCCAGACCAGTTTAACTCCTTTCAGCCTTGCGAGTTCTTCCCGAACGTCTCCACAATCCTGGACGAGGGCTGACCTCGTCCTGGGGGCTTTACTTTCAATAAATTTCGCAATAGGTTTGGACTTTATTTTAATTAAAGTTTTGGTGAGACCAAATAAGTCACGCACTATAGGCAATACCATAAAGCTTCCGGTCGCTAAATGCTCTGGAAAAATAGCAGCCCACAACTTAACTATCCTGGTTGGACCAACGCGTATATACTATCTATAAGGAGAAAGTAAATATGACTGTTACAAGCAAGTATTAAGGTGCCAAGCTGTGAAGTGCTCAATACTAGTTAATATATCGTTTGGAATGTTCATTGTCAATGAGAAAAACATGACAAAGAAATATATGTTGTATAGAGAGTAAGAGAGTAAGAATCATGAATTCTAGTAAAATCCATCTGATTTTCCTTTGAGAAGAATGTTGTTAAGTTTAGGTTTTCTCAATATCAGCTATTATGCGGCCACATATGTTTTATTTATCTTTGTTTAGAATTATCACACAACTATAAACACAAAGAACATCTATTTTTACTGAATAGTTTTGCTATAACATCCAGTTACGTATTATTTACTTGAAAATTTAAATTTAAAAACTGTAAACCAGAGGAACGAAATTACCCCATTAGCACTGCCACCATTTTCTCTCAAATTAGTATTTAGATACACGTTCGCTGCTTTAAATCCCCTTTGTAAACTTATATAATGAATAAAACAAATTAATGTCCTCTACGCGGTCTGTACTCCTTCTAAACATAAAAAACACAAAAAATCTAGCCAAAGTCCCATTTATTTTATTTATTACGCTAAATGTACATTTCGGCAGTCACGTCGTCATCAGCCGCACTCGAGTGGTGGCCTAAAAGGGCACATTATGGCTCGAGAAAAAACAAGATTAAACTTATACAGAAACGAAAGGCATTCTTTTCAGAATAGCAAGTGTGGCAAAACTGACTGTAAAGGAAAATACATCAATTTAAGGTTAATTAATAGTCAATTACTGTATAATTTTTAATGTGAATGCAATTAGCCTACTTTAAGGCATTATTTGTGTACCACGAAAACTTTTTATGTTTTTTATTATTGTAGATACGTATTCATCTATATCCGGAAACGTTCAAAAATGCGTATTGCAAAGTCAAATAGGTAAAGATAATGTGTTACGCGGGTATGTTTCAGTATTACAATTAAAAATTATGTTTTTGTGAAAAGTATAGCCAATTATACATAATACTATAGTTGATTTTGCGAAAAGTAGATTAAAAAGGGATGCTTGACGTGAAGCCAAGTAGATAAACGTAAAGGTAAAATTGAGTAACACTGACATATAGAATGTTTTTTCAAAAATTTCTTCTTCAGTAAATAACTATTGCATAGTAATAACGATTTCAATAAGTACTATAATCAATTTAGTGTCGCTGTACCGTACCAAAGAGTAAAGAAGGCCGAAGTTTTATAATATGATATAATTAAAAGGGGGTGCTGTGAATTTAAATGTGGCAAGTAATCTTATTAATTATATTATTAATATTATTATAAATGTTACAACGAGTGCTTTGCTATTAAGATATGAACTCCTAAACAAGTCATCGCATGCACGTCCATTATAGGCTGTCAGTTTTCGATTCAAAATGACCAATATAGCTTCAAAAATGATGAAAATAGCAACGATAGTAGGTCCACCAAATCACTAATCCATTCTTGCTCATATAAATGAATTTCAGGGAAATCCGAATCAAAAATAATAAATTTTAAATATAATTCTTACATAACCTTACCCTTCTTCTCTTCTTTACGGCTTTACAATTTCCAGAAATTGTAGCACCTTCTTTCAAATGGTAATCAATCCAAGGACTGAGAAAGATGAAACCTCCATTTTCGTCTGCTTTAAAGGTTTTTGTGTGAGATTTTTATTTCGTTCCATTTTCCTATTCTTTCGTTGTTTTCTTAAGTTCACTTTCTATATCTTTATTATTTTATTTTTATTGCTATTCGTTAACCTATTTCTCGTCTGAGTTGACATATTGTGTTTCTTGTTCCATTGATTCGTTATTTTGGATGTCAGCACCTTGGTCATGAGTTTTTAGTTTTTGGTAGCCTATGTTTGTTTTGTAGGTTTTTTAGTTTTCTTCTCTTGCTCTATTTCTTACTCTAACTGTGTATTTCTTTCCGAAACTGTCATTTCACCTTCGATGTAATTATTTTCTCTTCTTAGTTGCTGTTTATTTTCTATTACGTTTGCACCCATCTAACCCAACTACAATTGTCTTGTTATCTTCTTCTTTGCCAACTTTGTAAGTTTCTCTAATCCTTGGATTAATTTCCAACTTTTCCTGTATGCATTTTTAAACTTCTGTTCTTGACATCTTTACTTGCTATTTTCATTCCCTTGATAGTAACGTTATTTCTGTTTTTTTTTGCTTGATCTCCTTCTGTTTGATTAAGATCGTTTCAAAACTGCTCTCATTCTATTTCTAAGTTTGTTTCTCTGCTTATCGTTTATTCTTTTGGTTTTCCTTATTTTTTGTTCTTTCTCTGCAGATCATCTTCAAAGTTTCCTACGTTTCCATTGTTTTTCCTTATCTTTGCATTATTTACTTTTAGATCTTGTCTCATACTCATCATCAACTGTTTAAATTCTTCCACTGCTCCTATACCAATTCCTTCCTCTTTCAGATTTGAATCTATTTTGTGGATGTTCTCTTTGTCATCGTAATTCTATTCTTTGGTTGTTTCATATATTATACCTTTACTACTTTTCCATTCTCTTAACTCGCTCCTCTTCTTGTTTTAATGGATTCCATTAAAACTTTGTTCTTTTTTCTGCTTCTATCTTTCTTGGGATTCTGACATCCGGTTCTCTCCCCATCTTTTAGGGGGTCGACCTAGAGATCTTCTGCTTTATGGTTGTTGGTCTTTAAACTTCGCAATTGTATCTCGGTTTATCTCGTCTATATCGTATCTCCATCGTCGCCTTTTTTCTATCGTGCATTTGACTACATCTTCTATTTATAATATTCCTATGTTGCTATTTCCTAATTGATCTCGTAGTAACTCTATACTTCTTCTATTGTTCTCACTGATTTCATATCTGCGTTGTCCTTTCTTCACTTTCCCTTGACGAATATTTGTTTCTCCAGATTACCTCTCTTACGCTTCCTGAGATTTTCGATGAGAATTTCATTACTTGTTCTGTCCACTCATTTCTAGCCATAAGTTTACATCAAATGGGATCTTTCAAGATTACCGTAGACTTTTCGTTTTCCCTGTGGATAATCATATAAACGCAGTTGCAGCTTTTGTTCATGTGTCGCCGTTCTTCGTCCCTTTAGTATTCCTCTTTTCTCACTTAAAATCGTAAAAATGACCACGCCGCTGTTGTTGGTGTAGCAGTTCTCATCTCTTTTCAGTCTCTTAACCACAGTGGTGCTCTTTCTTGTTCCTACGTTACCACAATTTTTTGAGTTCCTCATTAAACTCATGTATGTACCCCTCTATTTTTTATTGTAAGATTATTTGTGGAGACCTGTATGAAAATTACTTAAAAAGTATTGATTAATCGGTTAATTGAGTTTATTAATTTTGCTTTCTAGAAACTGTATTATAGAAATTTAATTGTTTCTGTTTAAGAAGTTACTCACAGCAAAGCGGATTATATTTTACTTTTAAAACAGGTTTATTATACTATGGATTCAAACAACAGGAAGATTTTGGATCCATACTGGCAGAATGCAGCAAATTATTTTGAGGTTAATGCAAACTTCACTTTTAAAATTGGTATCCCATTCTCGGTATAATTCCCATACAGAAAAAAGTGGAACTATCAAAATTTTAATTGTATTTAGTTGGTCCAGTGCCCCCAAAAACATTTTAAAACAACTACAACTCAGTAGTTCTAGCTTATTCGAACAAATTCTATTAAAAAGACTCAGCCCTATTATAGAAAAAAAACCATTTAATCCCCCAACGCCAATTTGGTGTCCACCGAAAGCATTCAGCTTTAGAACAGGCGTATAGTGGATACTATAGAAAAGGATTTTGAAGAAAAACCAGTATGCTCAGCTGTGTTCCTGGTCGTAAGCCCGGCATTTGATGCAGTGTGGATTCCTAACCTACTATATAAGATCAAGGAAAACCTTCCCTGTCATTGCTACCTGCTATTTAAATAATATCTAGAAAACAGATATTTTCAAGTTAAACTAAGCAATACTCATTCTCCAACCCGCCCTATTAAAGCTTGCCTACCGCAGGGTAGCACCCTGGGTCCGACATTATACCAACTACTCACGGCAGCCCTACCTATTCGTGATTACGATAAAATTGCCACGTTTGCGGACGATACAGCCGTACTATCTTTCCACAATGATCCGCTCCAAGAATCAACAAGTTTGCAGAATATACTAGAGGTTTTAGAGAGATGGACAACAACATGGCGAATCAAAATCAATGAAAATAAATCAACATCCATAACATTCACCCTTCGGAAAATTAACCCACGTGCAGTAACCTTTAATGGAAAGCGCGTACCTTACCAGCAAGACGTCAAATATTTTGGCATATACCTTGGTAGCAAACTTCTTGGAAGACACATATAAAAACCAAAAGGAATAAATTAGACATCAGCGTGAAGATAATGTACAGGCTCCTCGGACGGCAGTCTCAACTAAGTATAACAAACAAAGTGTTACTATATAAGACCGTAATAGTGCCAACATGGACATACGGGATCCAGTTTTGGGGATGTGCTAAATCATCAAACATAGAGATACTTCAACGCTTTCAAAGTAAAATACTTTGTGCAATGGCAAACGCCGAACGGTATGTGAATAATCGCATAATCCAGAATGACCTAAAGATCCTGTGGATTAAAGACGTAATCCAAGACTTCTGCACAGGTACGAGAATCTCAGAATCTCACTTAACTTCCAATACCAGATTTAACATACCGCGGTATACTATTTACAATGCAGCAACAGAACTGCAAAAATGCTAACATCGTGATTGAAGACTGCATTGGGTCAATTACACATCGGTGGGATAATTAAAGGAATACTTAGCTGAACTAGAAAATAACTCAAAAAAGCAGAAACATCGAAGTATTTAGAAAATGTGTTCCAACCGTTGCCAACAGCAGATGAAAGAGAAGATGAACATATCCTTGCATTTCTCCGAATGCCACAACAGCCCAGCGAATCAATTAAAAAATCAATATCTAAAGAAGTTAAAAACATCATTCAAAATAACTTAAACCCGAAAAAGACTCCGGGGTTTGATCTAATCACGGGACAGATAAGGAAATAATTATCACACAAGAGCATTGCATTAATGTGCCTGATAAATACAGGGCTGTGGTTAAAACACTTTCCAGCCCAATGGAAATTGGCTGAGATTATCTGATCCACAAACCAAGTGAACCACCAAACGATTCCATTTCATATCGTCCAATTAGTTTATTGCCAATAAAGTCATAAACTATGGAAAAAATACTACCAAAGAGACTAAGCGCCATTGCACCTGCAAACAATCTGTTCCCGGACCACCAATTTGGTTTTAGAAGGCATCATTCTACCGAGAACTGGTGCATCGTGTCGTAAATATCATACACCAAACCTACAAAAAGAGTTACTGTGCAGCGACATTCCCTGATGTCTGTCAAGTATTTGACAGAGTATGGCATCAAGGATTACTCTTCAAACTGAAAAGAAATTACCAAACTCCATGTTCACCCTTCTTAAATTATACCTAAGGCGAAAGGCACTTTAGAGTAAGATATGAAACAGAAGTCACCAAATTGCATCGAATTTCATCAGGGGATCCTCAAGGGAGTATCCTTGGACCAATCTCATACCTACTCTCTACAGCAGACCTACCAACAAATGCGAACGTAACTACATCTACATTCGCAGACGACACTGCCATTCTGTCCAAAACAAATGTCCCATCATAGCAGCTACACTTTTGCAGCGAAACTTAAATGAAATAGAGCAATGGACCAAAAAATAGCGCATCAAAATCAGTGAAGCGAAATCTAACCATATAGTATTTACAAAATGCAAAGGGCAATTGTCACCAGTAACAATACATAATAAAATAATACTTAATAATACAGCAGACAGTGGCAAATATTTAGGTATGCACCTAGATCAAAGACTCACATAGAAGACTAATATTTGGAATAAACGACAGCAACTCGGGATAAAATTCCAAAAACACTTCTGGCTTCTTGGGAAGAAATCACAACTGTCACTTCGCAATAAACTACTTGAGTGCAAAGTAATCTTTAAACCGATTTGGACATAGGGGATTCAGCTCTGGGGAACAGCAGCCAACTCTAACATTGCTACCATCGAGAGATTCCAATCAAAGACTGTACGCACAATGACTGATGCTCTATTCTTCGTAACCAACAAAGACATCTACAGGGATGTAGAAGTGCCGAGAGACAATAAGTTTACCACTAATGCACTGGGGTGGACACTAATACGGGCCTCGTAACTTTTTTTGTTATAAGTTTATTGTGTAATCTGTTAACAACTAACAATAGGCACAGTTGATGGATGATACGATGGCATGTGAGGGAAGTTTTCCAGCGATTACAACCCTGTATGATAATGATTGGAGTGTTGATTAGTTTTATATATATATATATGTATTGTATTCATCGTTCATTCTAGATTTTTTGGAGAGTGAGTTACCTCACGTGCACATAGGCCACAAAGGTGGGCCCATTGTGCTGCCTCCTCAGGAGCTCCCCAATTTGGACATCCAATCCTTTGGATGTACTTGAGGATATCCGCAACTAGGGTGTTGCTGATTTCGGTCATATCAGGTCAAAAGTCTCCCAACATCCTCAAGATTCTCTGATTGTTGCGAGTGCTGGACAGTGACACAGGAAGTGTTCTGCCGTCTTGGTATCCCCGTTGCATCCTCGACAGTTTGGGCTGTCCACCAGTCCCATCCTGTGCATGTGTTGATTTAGGAACCAGTCCAGATAGGATACCTACACCTAGTCTCAGGTTCTTTCGGGACAGTTGCACACAAAGTTTGGCCGTCTTTGGCGAGGGTGCAGTAATAGCAGCCCTTGCATAACGACAACTTTCAATGGTTTACCCATCTTCGTGTGAAGTTTTTAAGAGTTTCTTCGAATAGCATACAGCTTATTATTCTCAGGGATATAGAAATAACGGGTTCTGGTCCCCAAATAGGTTGTTCGGAGGCCAATCTCGCAATCTCATCAGCTTCCTCATTGCGGTAGTTTCCGTCATGTCCTTTCACCCATATAAGAGAAATGATATTATCTTTTGAGATGTCGTCGAGAGCTTCACGGCACTGCAGTACCACTCCTGAGGTAATTTTGCAACTACCCAGGGCTAGTAAAGCGGTTCTGCTGTCACTGTAGATACCAATACGTTGGTTCTTGATCTGTCCTTCGAGAATTGCATTTGCACCATGCATTATTCTCACTACCACCGCTTGGAAAACAATAGCAATTTTGTGGTATACTGTGGCGTAGGTTTACGTCATCGGAGAAGACTCCGGCACCCGTTCCATACCTTATTTTAGATCCATCTGTAAAGATGGATATGTCCATATGCTAGGTTGGTTAAGCATTGGCATAAACGCCGAAGTATCTATTGAAGGCATATTGTGGAGAGAGGTAGTCTACTATTGCGTCTAGAAAAGGGATCTTGACGACTGCCTCATCCAGGATGCGGGTATGTCTGCCTCCCTTACCTGCTGTGTGCCACAGACCCTTATGGCGCGAGTACATTGCTTAACTATTTAAGTTCTATATGGTAAGTGTGAAGGCGTTGTGATTTTTAGTCTTTTCGTTTGTTCACTGTGACCCAGTAGGATTAGTGCTAATGAATTTGGGGGTGTGATTCAAGTCGTCATAAGTAAGTTTCACCTGATATGACCGAAATCAGCAACACCCCAGTTGCGAATGTCCTCAAGTACGTCCAAAGTATTGGATGGCATGGGTGATGCCCAAATTGGGGAGCTGCTGGGGATACAGCACAATGAGCCCATCTGTGTGGCCTAAGTGCACTTCAGTCGTTATCATACAGGGTTGTAATCACTGGAAAACTTCCCTCACAAACCATTTTATCATCCATCAACTGTGTCTATTGTTAGTTGTTAACAGATTGCACAATAAACTTATAACAAGAAAAAGGTACGACACCCTGATTAGTGTCCACCCCAGTGTAACAAACATATTAAATAGAGTAAATGTAACAAGACGCTTAAAATGGAGAAAGTTAAGTGATTTAACTAACTAGATTAGTAACAGGAGACCACCTCATGGTGATGTTGGTCCATTAGACTAGAAATAAATATGCAGTAAATAAATAAAAACAGAGAAGTTCTATATCCGTTTCAATATATATAAAAACTCAGTCCAAAATCACAAAAATGTGGTATACGAGAACCCCTTTTTATAGGAAATTTAGTTACCCACCGATTTTGCAAATAAATAAAAATAGAATCAATTTTGATAAATACAAGAAGCACATGTAGAGCCTAATTTGAAAATTAAATTAAATATTGAAAGTTCTTCTGGTCTGCTGCATCGGCAGCGCGATTTGGCGAAGCGGAAATTAATTTTAGGTTGAAGACGAACGCATTTCGAAGGACAGAAATTATCGGCAATAATACAGAAGTTAATAAATTTCCATTTAGGTTATTAGATATCGACGTCGGTTTATTGCCTATTTCAGCAGTTAGTGCGGAAAATTAAATTGTATGTGAATCTGCGGGCTGACAGATTAGCGCTTTTCAAGTTTCCACGGCGTGTTTTGATAACTTCTGAGTAAATATTTACCGATTCAAGCACATCTCTGCGTCCTGCAAACAAGCACATATTGAATGGGAGCGCAGCTGATTAAATTTAACAAAGTCGATATCGGATTTTTGGTTCATATTCAATCCTTCCTCCACAATACCATTTCATTTGGTTTGACAGACTTATATCTTATGCATGTAGCATTCCGATTCATACATATTTCAGATAGCATCAAACATATTTTTGAGTTGTGGATGCGAGCTTGTACCAACGCAGTAGGGAAATAGAGAAAACAAACAACAGCAAACATAACTGATGAAAGCCAGCTTTAATGAGAAATTCGGGAAACTGAAACTGTAGTTTGCAAGTAATAAAACTGACTGATAACCAGCTGATAGTGATTGTTGTTTCCCTGAAATTGGTTTTCAGCAAAACAATATTAACTTTATCAGAACCAATGTATCTATGTTAGTCTATTTGGTTCCAACATTAACTAATACGAGGCGTAAGTGGAAAATAAAGGTCGATCAACCATAAAACAAATATGTCAAATTGAAAGAAAAAATTTATTATACTTGACCTTAAATTATTTCGAATTGAAACACTTATCATATCATCGTACGAGTTTTTGTATACCTCTGTCATAAGAAGAGAAAACAGTCGTGGGTTTATCACCAATTCTTAAAATGGAGGAAGAAGTAATGGTTAATCGGGGCATTTAAAAATGTCCCAATCCAAATGCTCAATGAGTTGCACAGCGCGAGCCACCGCATATGTTCGGGTGATATCATTCTATACCATGATATCGTCGTTCTATTCTGAATCGCCTTCCTCAGCTTTCTTTACGTCTCACAATACATGTCTGCATTCATTGTCGTACCATGTTCCAGGAAAGCAACCAACAATACGTTTTCCAGTACTAGAGAACAGTAGCCATAAGCTTTCGAGTCTTGAACGTTTGCTTAACTTTGGGGGAACTCGCATGCTTCAACTGCATTGATTATTGCTTGGTTGCTCTTGTATAGGAAAGCCAAGTTTCATCGCAAGCCACAATATTATTCAGGGACTCATCGTCATCATTTGCTAATTTTCACGAAACTTCGTCGCTGCAGCCTGTTCGTTACAGTTTTATACAGTACATTCAGTGAAATTTAAGGATTCGTGGACACTACGAATTCAAAAATTTTCCTGTTTACTTTTTGCACACTGCTTTCGACATCGTGCACGTTTGTTCAGCCATCTCTGTAATTTCTACACCAGTGTCTAACCATTGGTTCACACATAATGCCCAGACTATATATTTAGTATACTAGAGATTCAATCTTGACAGTTTTTTTAATTAAACTGGCACCATGGTAGAATTTACCATAACGCTACCATTGTGGAGACTTTTATAAAATATTTCCATCAACTTCTGATTAGATTATATAGTTTTCAAACTGTATTATACAGGACATTAATATTTAATAATCAATCGTCAAAATCTTTTTTTGTGACTTCCAGTTGAGATAAAAAGCTGCAATTAAGAAAGTATAAAGAGTTTGCTAAGGTACAAACAACCTCGCCTCTACAACCCAAAAATACGAACTTGGAGATATGTCACAGGCGTGTTGGACGTTTCCAATACATAACAGGAAATTATATTTTGCGGTGTCCACTCACACAAAAACTTCGATTAAGAGTTAGGAGCGAAGAATTGCAAATCAATATCAAGGAAATATTTAAGAAACGTGCCATTCTAGAACAAAAACTATCGGAGTGGAAATATCGCAGGTCAATCTGTTCGGGAATTATCACTTCGAAACACTCCCATTAAGTGATTTTTTTTCTCGTTTCCTTAAAAGGTTTCAGGAATAACCACAGAAATTAAGTGGAGGATCTTTGAATTAACATGACCTTTGGGTGCGCACGTTTTCTGAAATCAAACTAAAAGGACGTTTCCGTTTTTTCTTACTAAATAGGACAATTAAAATTTGGCATATTTAGTATTGTACCGCATTACAAGAGCTGTAATTAACGAGAAATTACAAGCTAAAGCGGAAGTAATTCATTTTACTATTATTATTTCTATTATTATATTCACTAGTTGAAATAGTAAACCTTCTTTTAGAAATTAAAACAATAATGATTAAATCTACAGGATTTATTATATTTAATGTGATAATAAAGGCAAAAATATATTTGATTATGTGGTTATAAATAATATAATAATGTCTGCAAAATCCTGGTGGGTACGGTACGCACCTGTATAGAATCGGGAGTTCGGTTGAAAGGACGTCGAAGATTGCGTTCCAGCTGTAGGCCGCGCACAGCTGTACTCTGTATTTACATAATCAAACAAAAATGGTTGCCACCTGGTAGTTAGTTTAAATGCGTTTAACAGACTCGAAACTACGAATCTGAATCTTTTCAGTGTTCACACAGTTATTAGATTAACTTGTCACCTGGCACCCGTATTGGTTAATTTAATCCGCCTGGGCAGTGTGTCTCCGCTGATTCGATAAACGGATGTGCTGGAAAAAGTTCTTGGCTTCGTAATCTCGCCGGTAAATGAATTTAAATGTTTCGTAGAATATTGTAAAAATAAAATATGACTGTACGGTGAGTACTTGAAATTGTTAATGCCTAATTTCAAAAATACGTACAATCTGGCCTGACCGACTATAACGTATTATTAAATTAGTTCGGAAATTCCTAATTACGGGAAAATATGAAAATCGAACGTCAAATTAGCATGGCCTGATCGGCTTATAAACCCTCTAATCTCTTATTTCTCTGGTATGTTAACCTGATTGACATTAACTGGCATAACCTGCTGGATATCAATCAAGGTAACTCCAACGGCGAAGTGTTCCACAAAATGAATAAATGCGACACCGTACAGGTACGCGGATTTTATGGAATTCTCCAACTGACTGGAATATTCTCACGGACTGAGAATATTATGGCGGCTCGGTTTTGCTTTCTTCTCTGGCGGACTGGTAATTCTATTCTCGGCTGACTTCCTCATTTAAGCCTTTGACACATAGTTCTGTTCGGCCTTACTTTTCAGATGGAACTTGACTCCAAGGTACCAAAGTTATGCTGCGATCCTATATATATATATATATAAGGTTCCCTTTCTCTACCCGTCTCCTCCGGAGTATGTTCGAACGCGATGATAAGTGCGTGGGGGAAAACAATTTAGAACTCCACTTTCACTGCTGCAGACGCCTCTTTCAGGAACTAAAGCGACCTAACATTTAATTATCAAATACTGAAACGGTTGCTTCCCGGAAACTTCGCTACAATACAAACACATATCGTTGAAAATTGGTTCGACTAGAATGAGCTTTAGGCAACTTCAGGCAGTAAATTGTCAAGCGTCAATAAAAATATAGTTACAGTGGTATTGTGTGCTACGTATTATGGGTTGCCGAATTTTTAAATTGTAGGCTCGTACTCTCCCGTGAAGGACCCTGTGTAGAAAATTCCGAAAACAAGAAAATGTCGTTTAAATATAACTATTATTTGTTACGAGCCAAACAATCAATTCTGTTAGCCCGCAACAAGCTCTTCGGCTAGCACGGGGAGTAGGGAAGGTTTGTGAAACATGATTACAGAAAACAAGTGTTAAGTGTCACAATGTCCAGGGTAGATCAAAACAGGTGCGCGTCAGACTTTCAAGTCGCAGCTAAACGAAGATGCTCGTGAAAGACCGAGAAGGGACAACTTATGGGAGTCGAACCTACCCTGTTGTAATTCCTCCTTGTCTCAGTGATTTTCACAAAGTACATATAAACAGAAAAATGCTCCAAAATAGCAAGTCATACATTAAACAACAGGTATATATTAAATATAAGGGGTGTATAGTTACACGCAAAAACATTCGAACGAGACCACAGTCGGCCCCACTATAAATTACCCACACCCATCAATGTAAATGTAGATACAGAAGAAGTTTCAAGACGACCGAACTTTTACTCGAGCCCCCACTGACGACGAAATTTACTGTAAAATCGAGAAAGAAAAGAGCGCAGTCAGTATCAGCTGAGTTCGCAATACAAGTAATTATTAAACTGTTAAACAATTATCAACAGAAGGTAATATAACAGAAATTTATAAGTAGTTACAACTACTTTTTACAAATCGAAACAATTTGCAAACAAATAATCACTGCTTACAGTCTCCACCAAAGTAAAGAGCGTATGGGAAATGCTTTAGTGTCGTGGCGAATTAACCAGGGGGGACCAACAGTTTTATGTAGTCTCCGGGGTCCCAGTATAGCAGCGTGTGTGCATAGGTTTCCAGTCACTCATGACAGTGAGGATCGTACCTTAGCTTTGAATACTGGTTGACCAATACTCGCATTTGTTCTCCACGCCGTTCCGTACAATCTCTATTAATAACTGTAATATGAATAGTTTTTAATTTAATTCTGCGACCGGGTATAGGACGCTAGAAAGATTGATCGACCTTGCAAAAAGAAGGGAAGAGAGAAAAAAAGGAAAAGCAACGTAAGTTGAATCACCACAAAGGGGTGGGCCGCTATAGGCAGTTGGGTTTCGCGCCGAGACCCTAAACCTCTCTTCGACAAGTAATGGGAATGTAAGGATAGGAAAGACCAGGAAAATTGGATAATGAAATGTCGTGGAAGGTGCTATTCCAGCATTTATCAGTATGACTGAGGAAAATCTCGAAAAACCTGAATCAAGACAGACGGCGACGGGAGAAAAAGATACGGCATTTAGGTTAACGCCATGGGCAACTAAAACAATGTAATCATGAAATGAAAGTTGTAGCTTGGGTTTTTCCAGAACAACCAAAAATCGGAGACGAACTGGCTGTTATAAATACAAAAACAATAAACTCAGGCTCACAGTTTTTGTTGGAACGCCAAATCTTCAAGGGGGCGTTAAAGGGAGTAACCGACTAATTCTGTCCTTACGGAACAATAAGAGAAACTTCACTATATTTTCACCTAAGTGATTGACCCTCGTTTATGCTTAATACGACTTTATCGTCAGGATATATTTCTATAAAATAGTATTCAAACTTAATTACAGAAGCAAATTTAACCCCGCCCTATTTTCACTAAGCACAAAAAGCTTACAGGATTTAAACAACTAGCCAAGACTCCTTTGTTTAAGCAGAAAACAATCCTACCAGATACTATTCCCTAAAACAGACTGATCATCATTCCTGAAAACTACCTCCTGTTCGCTTCCAGAATTTTAGTCAATGCTACTTAAGGAAAATACACAAGCAAGGAATTATTCTCAGGATAACCAAAAGATGGCTTATCGTGAGCTATGTTTTACTTAAAATAGTAAAATGAATCTATCAAACATTTAAATTCAAACGTACAAGAACCAAATCAAATTATGTTAGCTTCTCTCCATCTCCTCGTCGGTCTACCTCGTGATCTTTTTCCTATTGGGGGTTTATCTCTAGCCTGGCTTACTGATCGGGTTTCCTCTATCGTCGAGATGTGATTGTTCCACTCCTGCCTTCTTGTTTGAATTCATTCGTTTAAAGATTGCATCTTGCACTGATTTCGTATTTCTCCGTTTCTGGCGTGGTCCATTCTTGTTTTGCTGACTGTCTTCCCTAACGTCTTCATCTCTGTCGTTTCCATTAATTGTCTTATTTGTTGAGTTTCTCCTCGTGTTTCTGCTGCGCATGCCAGATCAAGTCGCACCATACTTTTATAAACCCTGCTTTTAACATCAGTGTTCATATATTTATTATGCCACATGGTGCCATTCAACGCCACTGATACTTTTGTGCTTTTACTGTTTGGGAATATACTTGCTCTTTCGGTATTCCTCAGCTAGATATATTTATTCCCAGATAATCGAAGGTGTTCACTTGCTCGATTATGTCTTGCTCAACTTGTAATTTGCACCGTATGGGCTCTTTGTCTATCGTCATGCATTTGGTCTTCGTCTTTGATGTTTTCATGTTGAATTTTTTGCAAGTTTGCGTCATTTTCATTAGCATCCTCTGCAACTGGTCTTCGCCCTCCGCGATTAATATTACATCGTCCCATAGTATACTATCTTTATGTCTGTGCCTTGCATTGTATACCCTTCTTGTATCCTCACCTCTTCCATTATCTCATCCATCACGATGTTGAACAATAGTGGGCTTAGAGAATCTCCTTGCTTTATTCCCACAGTAGTTTCTATGGGACCTAGATGCTCTCCATTTACCTTGATTATTATTTGAGTATTGGTTTATATATCTTTCACTAGTCCAATGAGTTCTTGGGTGATTTCCCTTTTATATAAAACTTGTATAACATGTTATAGTAATAGTCTATCGAAGGTCTTCGCCAGATCCACCGTTTATTAAATTTTAAGGATTTCTCTACAACTTGTTGCATTATTCATATAGTATCCACACAGGACCTTCCTTTGTTAAACCCCTGTTGTTCCACCGCTAACGTTATTGATTCATTTATTCTGTTACTTAATATTCTCGTCGTTAGTTTTCAAGTAGTGTCTAACAATGTTTTGTCACGGTAATTAGCCGGTATTATCCGATCTCCTTTCTTAAAAACTGGTATCACTACTCCAGTTGCCCAAGCATTGGTGATTCTTTTGTTTGCGAAAATTGTTTGCAATAGTTAATTCTTCTAGTAGCGCTTCATCCCCATATTCGAGAAACTCATTATATATTGCGTTATGTCCTGCAGATTTCCGATTTTTTAGTTTTCTAACTTCTTCTCTAATTTCTTCTTTTTGAATTTCTTGCTCTTCCTCTATTATGACTCCATTTTCCAACTGTTCATTTATTCAATTCAATTACTACATATAATTTCTTAAAGAATTTTATCCATTCTTGTCAATATTATTTATTTCTACCAGCTCTTTCATATCCTCTTTACTGTTTCTTATTACTCTCCATACTTGTTTCTGTGTGCCACAAAAGTGGCTTTCCAATCTCTTGGAAAGTATTTCCCAATAGCTTTCTTTCATCCTTCTTGTTTTCCTGTTTATCTCATTTCTTACTATTCGTTATTCTGTATACATATTTTGATTTCTATTTTATATTTTTATTATATTTTTACCCTTTTCATTTTTCTGTAGATAGTTCTTTCACTTCGCTTGTCATCCATGGGTTTTTACACAGTTTTTACATACAGTTTTCTAACAGTTTCATCCTCCATGAGTTCTATTTTTAGCAGTTCTTTTTTGCCTGTGATTTTCTGTTTTTTCTTTTTTGTAGTGTCTAATTTTATTGTATTCTGATTTTTGCAAGTACTATCTGGTGATCGTTCACAATATCTGCAGCGTTTAATGTTTTAACCGTTAATACTTGCTCTGGTCTTATTTTTCTATTACATATTATATAATCTATGGTCGATTTTTGCCCTGTTGTATTATACCATGTGTATTTTTACCGTGGCTCCAAATCGTAAAAAGTATTGCATATTCTTAAATTGTTGTCCGCACATGTCTGTATTAACATTGCTCCATTCTGATCGATTACTTCTTCATTGATCGTTTGCTTATCACCTGAAATTATTTTATTTCCAATCCTTTTTCTGTTTATTTCATTGTTAAGTGCTTCATAGAAATCTTCCTCTTCGTATTTGAGTTTTCCTTCTACCGGCGCATATGCTGAAAATATATCTACCTTGCTCTTATTTATCGTCATTGTTACTGTTAATAGCTTTGATGATACATAGTTAACATCTGTTATGTTGTTTGTTAATTTATTATTAACCAATAAGGTAACACCCTCTTTCGCCCTTTCTTCCTTGGTAACCCCGCTAAGTATCAGGGTATAGAAGTTATATTGTCTTGTTCCTTTTCCCTTTTTCTTTGTCTCCGTGAGCGCGCATTCCAACTTCTAATGTTCCAAGTAGCCACTCTAGTATGATTCATTCTCCATATTCTCCTTTTTCTTTGTCTGGCCGTATTCGTCATCTGTTTAACCGTCCTGTTCCGAGTCTATGTGTTGGTTCTATGTTCTGGATAACAATATCTATTATGTATGGTACGTAATCATTTCTATACGGGTAGTACGTGTGATACCCAGGTGCGAGGACTTGGAGATTGTATCTTGCTGTGTAAGTGTTAAGTTTCGTTCCGCTTGTGTTAGTATTAAGGCACCTCCAAACTGTATTCTTACTGTTCATGTTTCAAGAGTCGGTTTACTGGTATCAATTATTCTCTGGATATCTTGCTCTATAAGGGCTTTGTTAGGTTGTTTGTATATACTTAGGATATTTATCCCGCTATTACCAACTATTTTAAGTTTAACTGACGTTCTCTCTAGATTTAGAACAGTTGTCATTTTCTTGGTGAGTAACTTGCTTTTTAATAGGATTACAACACCTCCTGATGCCACTGCAGCTTCTCAATCTTTTCCATAAACATGGTAGATTAGTATTTTAAATTTTCAATTATTAGCTAAGAAAGTTTTGCTCATCTATGCTAGATCTATATTATGGTTTGTTAAGAAGGGAATTAGGTTGGATCTTTGTATTTGTATTCCAGTTTATGATTTTGAGATTGTTAAGTAATCTGGGTTTATGGGTCATTTAGCAATATAGGTAGGAGGTCGGCTATAAGGAAATCTTTAATATGTTATATGTACTCGCAAATTGATGAAAGAAGGTTAAACGAGGTGTTGAAGTTTTCAGTTGGAATCTGGTGGAATTGTTGCTGGTTATTTGCCTCAAAATAGGTCTTCCGTTGAGTTTTGTAACCTGATAACGGTGTGGGTACAATTGAGGTCGCTGTCGGTGATTGATAATTTCTTCTATTACCACCATTTTTGACAGATTCCTGTTGGTACCTGCATCCTCTGTAATTGGCTAGATGTTATCCTTGGTAATTTACGTACTTTGGAGGATTGTCCTCTTCTTTATTACATTCAGAGTAAAAGTGATTGCCTGAACATTTCACGCATCTGAGTTCTAGTGTGCAGTAGTTTCTTATATGGCCTGTGCGCTGGCACCTATGGCACTTTTTTTACAGATACTTCTATTAGTTTGTGAAAGAATCAATCACTTTTAGTGGAGGACAACTGAACTGATCCACCACTGTATACATCTTAATCTACCACAAGTTTAAATTTTCATAGAGATCTTAATAAAACCTTCTGCATGTGCAAATAAAAATTATAAATATAGATATTATAAATTGCATCAAATTACTTGCATGAAGAGCTTTAACTGTTTCAGCAGCAAAGTTCAATTGTCAATGCAATAAACTGGCAAAAACGAGGACATAGCAAACATGGAGAAAGCCTTATTTGAATTTTCCTGACAGATAATGAATGTCTTTAAAGCAATAAAACTTGCAGCAAATATCTGAGAACTCGTTGAAATTCATTTTTTTGCTGATGATCAACTTTTCACGGAATAAAGCGATTCCGCCATTCTTTCCGGTTCCAGAAACGTCTCTGACTCTTTATTTTCTTATCGACTACAGACAAATAGCTGTATTTGTCAGCACACTTGAGAAAAATTAATTGTTTCATCTGCTGGTGTTCCCTTAGGATTAGTTGTGTGAATTATTGCAGGATATTCATCCTTGACTGGAAAAACTGTAATTAAACGTGACGGCGTAAATCAAGGACTGCTGTCTATAGGGGCTCGGAAAATTTTATGTAATTACATTTTTTGGACTAATGCACGCATATTTTAGACCCTTTGCAGTTTGTTGGGTGCTTTATATGGAAATTAGGCGTTGTGTGAGGTTTAGAATTGGGTTTTAAATAATAAATTTAAATTATGGAGGGCATCTACCAAATCTTGTGTCCGAAAAGCGTTTGAATTTATTTCGTAGATAACATTTAAGTTGTAAGGAATTATCAGGCAGGATTGCAATTAGGAACAGCAATTTGCAGGGCAAGTGTGTGTAATCAGAGTTTGTAAATTGACCAGTGATTAGTTACTAAATATATGTCTGGCTATAAATTGGATTATCCTCTGAAACTGAGCCTGTGTTAACTGATTAATTATTCAAAACATGTTCTTCGATTAATATCCAATTACTAGAAACTTATAGCGTCAGTTTTACTGTACAGACGAAATGACAGTTAGGAAAGTAAACCTTTGTAGTCGCTATTAAATGCTAACAATATAATTTTTTCACAGAAAACCGATTTGGCTGTAGGATCCATGACCATCAATTACGCCAGAGAAAGCGTTATAGATTTTACAAAACCTTTCATGAACCTTGGAATCAGCATTCTTTTCAAGGTGAGTATATATAGACGTCACGCATTAAGTAAAAGCTATATATATTAAGAGATATACAACCTGATAAAGCTTTCCAATTGTCGCGAGACAAGATGTTAAGGTCTTAATCTTAAAATAATTTTGGAATATTCCAACTTTAATACTCTGTTTAGTGACAATATTCTCTTAAAAGTAGGTGGTTTACATAATTCGTGTTGGACTTTTTGTACATATTGTCCAGTATGAAATTTGTAATCTTAGATAATGTTAAACTCTCGATTGATTTACATTTTTGAGCGTAGGTAAACGCAATGGATGCTTATAATGCCGTTGAAGTTGGAGATATCATTTCATTACAGATGTATCTAATAAATTCTTCATTTTACATAGTACTAATCTGAAAACAAAATTAATTAAAAGTGCCAAAAAAGTATTTATTCTAAGTAAACTCACTATAGTAACATAATTACCAGAAGAGACGTGGAAATTAGTGCCTATTGAAAACTTGATAATGGTTAACGCGAATATGGTTAAATTACATCAGGAGCAATTCCCTGTTCTATTTAACTAGATAAACTTGTAAATACCTAACCAAACATGATCGAGTAAGATCGCTTTCTGAAATCTCAGTCTACTCTTCTGGTCACCATCCATCAACTTCCTGCTGCAACAAAAATTATTATAGGGTCACTAATTATAGTCTTCAGTGGAATACAAAACAGTTAAAGCAGAAGCTAGATATTCCTGAAAAAAGTTCAAGCACCGTTAACGAGTTTCAGCATCCTCACAAAAGAAAAATGTGAACTTCTACAATCTAAAATTTCTCTTCCAACTCCTTGTGTTGGGCGTGCAACGCTCGACCCAGTGTTTCCTGAGATGAAAATCCAAATATCTTCAACCAGTTTTCGCATCTTCACCAAATAAATGATCCAAAACTATCATCGGCAATTCCTCTTCACACATTAAATTTTTCGGAGAGCTTGGTATGCAATACTCGACTCACTGTCGACTTAGAAACAAGACCAAGCATCTTCAACCAGTTTTCGTATCTTCACGAGAGAAAAGATTTGGAACTCTGCCATCGAAAATTTCTTTTTACACAATAATTTTTCTGGGAGTTGAACATACCATTTTCGCGACAGTGCCTACTGAGAACAACATCCAAATATCTTCAATTCGTCCAGTTTTCGTATTTTCACAGAATAACAGAACTAAAACTCCACCTTGGACAATTTCTCTTCACACAATAAGTTTTTCTACCCCTTGTGTATGCTACTCCCGAGTCAGTAGAAAATACTTCAAGTATCTTCAACCAGTTCCTGTATCTCCAAAAAAGAGAAGATGGGAAACTCTACCATCGAAAGTTTCTCTTCACACAATAATTTTCTAGACGTTGAATTTTACTCTCGAGTTAGTAGGAAACAATTGAAATATCTTCAACCAGTTTCTGTATCTTCAAAAAACGAAAAGGTATGAAACTTTACCATGGACAATTTCTCTTCACACAATAATTTTTTTAGGCGTTGAATATGCTACTCTCGAGTTAGTAGGCAACAGTTCAAGTATCTTCAAGCAGTTTCAGTATTTTTCTAGCCGTTGAATATGCTATTCTCGAGTTAGTAGGCGACGGTTCAAATATCTTTAACCAGTTTCTGTGTCTCAAAAAAAGAAAAGATGTGAAAGTCTACCACGGACAATTTCTCTTCGCACAACAATTTTCTAAGAGTTGAATATGCTACTCTCGAGTTAGTAGAAAAAAATTCAAGTATCTTTAACCAGTTTCTGTATCTCCAAAAAAGGAAAAAATATGAAACTCTACCATCGACAATTTCTCATTACACAATAATTCTTTTAGGCGTTGAGTATGCTACTCTCGATTCAGTAGAAAAAAATTCAAGTATCTTCAACCAGTTTCTGTATCTCAAAAAAAATATGTGAATCTCTACCATCGACAATTTCTCTTCACACAATAATTTTCTGGACGTTGAATACGCTACTCTAGAGTTAGTAGGAAACAATTCAAGTATCTTCAACCAGTTTCAGTGTCTCCAAAAAAGAAAATATGTGAAACTCTACCATCGACAATTTCTCTTCATACATTTTTTTAGGCGTTGATATGCTACCGTCGAGTAAGTAGGAAAAAATTCAAGTATCTTCAACCAGTTTTTGTATCTCCAAAAAAGAAAAGATGTGAAACTCTACTATCAACATTTCCTTTTCACACACTAACTGTTTATAAGCGTTGGGTATGTAACCCTCGAGTCAGTATTTATTGAGAAACAAATCAAGGTATCTCCAAGCAGTTTTCGTATCTGTAGAAAGTAAAGATCTGAAACTCTACCGTTGATAATTTCTCTACGCCCATGAACTTCCTGTTTGCGTTGGTTATGCAACGCTAGACTCAGTTACGACTTAGAACTAATCAGTTTTCATATATTCAAAAGTAAAAGATTAGAAATTCTACCTTCAACAATTCCTACTGACTCATTAACATGTTCTGGGCGCTGGGTGTACAACTATCTACTTAGAAGAAAATCTTAAACCAGTCTTCGTATCTTCAAAATAGAAAAAATATTAAACTCTACCATCGACAATTCCTCTAAACCCAATAACTGTTGCTAGGCGTTGAGTATGTTACTTTCGTGTAAGTGGCTACTGAGAAAATAATCAAAGCATCTTCAGCCAGTTTTCGTATCTTCAAAAAAGTAAAGATCTGAAACTCTACCACCGATAGTTTATCTTCGTCTATTAATCTTCTGCTTGCGTTCGATATACAACGCTAGACTCGCTAGAAGAAAATCCAAGCATCGCAGTTTTCGTATATTTAGAAAGGAAAAGATTAAACATTTTACCATCGACAATTCCTCCTCACATTAGCATTTTCTGGGCATTGAGCGTACAACTTCCGTTTCAGAAAATCTAAGTATATTCAATCAGATTTTGTATATTCAGAAAGGAAAAGACTGAACAATATATCATTGACAGTTTGTCTTGACACAATACATTTTCCTGGGCGTTCACTATGTAACTGTTGAATCACTGTCTACTGAAAAGAAAATCCAAATATTTCCCACCAGTTTCCGTATCTTTACAAAATAAAACATTTGTAAGTTTACCATCGATATTTATTTTTCGCGTAATAACTGTTTTCTTGCGTTGGGTATGCAATGATCGACACGGCCTCTATTAAAAAGAAAATTCAAATTCAATCAGTTTGTGTCAATGCAGAAAGGAAAAAGTTAGCTCTTTATCATCGACTGTTTCTCGTCATAATTACCTTTTTCTGGTCGTTGGGTATGCAACTCTGATCCCAGTATCTACTTATAGGAAAAATGTAGGTGTCTTCAACCAGTTTTCGGATCTTTACAAAAAAGATCTAAACTAAATCTTCGACTATTTATTTTCTCAAAGTTTTTCTGTTCGTTACGTATCCAATAATCGACACAAAATGATTAGATATTCTATCATCGACAATTCCTCGTTATATATGTATTAAGATTTTCGGGGCGTAGAATATACAACTTTCTACTTAGAGGAGAATTATATCATCAACAACTTTTCACCATATATTACCTTTTACTACAACTTGGATATGCTCTCTCTCGTCCCAGTATCTACTTAGAAGAAAATAGAAATATCTTCAGAAAAGTAAAAATTAGAGGCTCTATCTTCGACAATTTCTCTTACACATTGAGCTATTCGCTCACTACATGTCTTACCATATACTATCAATTTTTTATATTGTCCAGATTGTCCCCATGATTATATATAATACGGGAATATAGTAAGTTTATCTATATTATATATTAAAGAAGCCCTTACAGTCATTGAATATATTGAGTATATTACCGGTACAATCATTGAATACATTGGGAGCAACATGCCAGACATAATGCGAGTACTAGTCGAACAATATGCAAAGTTAACTAACGGTCCTCATAGTCCCCACTTAAATGGGTGGCAGAAAATGTATGCTCACACACTGCTGCCCTGGTGCTTGGGAGCATACACAAATATAGCACAGATAATAAATTCATTACCTAGGAGATCTACGTTAGCATGCTGCTACCCTGGTGCCTTGGAGAGTACATAACACCGGTCGGTCTCTATGGGTTAGCACGCCAAGGCACTAACTACCTTAAACAGGGTTAAAGTGACAGCTAAATTTATTTAATTAACAGAAAGTTATTTCAGGCAGTTTTTATTTTAAAACCTTGATTCATCAACGACCACAGTAAAATATATATGTCTACGCATATCCACTATTCCAACTATAATTTTGTTAGTAAACAGGGTGTTAGTATCGGTTGTTAATAATAAATAAACTGCAGTAATACTAGGATTAAGTTCCATGCGTACGGAATCCGCTTTCCAATTTTCATCGGGGATAATTAATGCCCTGAAATTATCTGCAACTCTGTTAGTGTGTTTACATAATTTATTGAGCTCTTTAATGGAGCCTCCCTTTTGACAATGAAGATTAGCTGCCAATTATTGTATATCCTGTTGCCTTATTAAAGAGAATTCGATAATGTTTCGCTAGCTGTTTTGCGTCAAGTATAAAATTGATTATATGTTTTAATGTAACATAGAACAGTATTTTGTTTCAAAAAGCACAAACGTTGAACAACAACAATCTAAAATACACGGCTCAATCAAATTAGCGAATTACAAATAAAAAATGTAATTTCAAATGTGATTAACGTAACGACATAACAACTTTCACATCACCGATTTGAATAAAATTCATGGATTGGAAGGAAATACAACACGCTTCCATGTTAGCTCGTTAAAAGAAATAATATTCACCGCGTTTTCTATAATGCTTTTATTCTAAACCTAAAAGAAATTACTTACGATTTTAGTAAATTTATGCTTTTATGGTGAAGACTATGGATTACAACTTCAACCTAAGTTTCTGCAATTCTAAAAAGATATTGCTGGTTTAACACCTCCCAAAAGGAGCAAGAAGTGGAGAATACTACGCTAACCTTTAGGGCCGATTGGAAAATAATATTTGTCAATAAGACCACATTTTACCAAGAAAACGGTCATTTTCTCTTAAGACAATGTGGGTGCCCAGCCCATACAAGTGTCGTTTCTATTGCAAATTACAATTAATTTAACCCCAGTTAAAAAGTTCCCTAATGCAATCAGATTTTTATCAAATGAGAGATTTTGTAGGCCTTGGGGAATCGGAATTTGGCGTGGTTGTAAAGGTTTCGTAAAATCATTAGTTCAAACGAATTGCTCCCAACTATGGGATGTTGCGGGCTAATAATAATAATAATAATAATAATATCATATATATATACGACGTTTAGCAACTTAATTCCTGGATTGG
The DNA here is from genome assembly GCA_014611495.1 of Limonius californicus. NCBI lineage: Eukaryota > Metazoa > Arthropoda > Insecta > Coleoptera > Elateridae > Limonius > Limonius californicus. The sequence continues at coordinate 7,217 of JABXWE010009609.1, read as the reverse complement.
CACAATAATAAGAGAAATAATATAAGTAACACGAAGTGTTTTTGATATAAATTCAAAATAATCCACGTTTACTGTAATACACTTATGCCAACGCCCTAAAAGTTTTTAATATCGACTAAAGTGTCAGAACAATTCAGCAATTACATATTTCTCGGCATGTGCTACGTACAGAAATCGATTACCGTTGAGAACAGTCTTCACTTCAGAAACGAGAAAAAATGTACTGATGCCAACTAAGGGGTGTTTAATGGGGAACAAAAATTGCAGAATAGGCAGCTGCATTCTCATAACCTAACTACCGTTTTCACGAAATTGTGGTTGTTATTGGGAAAGGCGTTTCAATAATTACTTCATCATTTCGACCTACTACACACCATTATCCTATTACATTATATTTGTAGTTCAAGCACCGTTGGATCATACCCTGTTTATCGAAAAATTTAATCAGCAAGGTTTTTGGGTCTTGGTGATAATGTTCCAGTCCACTACGATCTCTGGCGTTTCGTCTCAAGATCGTATTAAATCATCCACGACCCATCACCATGCAAATTTGCAATGTCGTGATAAGTCTCAACGAAGTCTGTCTCTGTTTTTTCTTGTCTCTAAAGCTATGCGGGTCAAACCTAAATTCCTCATTCCTAAATCGTCATATGAAATTTGTCATATCATGATTAATGTCTAATGCACGTGTGCATTCTAAGTGATTCCAAAATGCCTGACTTGTTCTCACATCCATCTACGACTTAAGGTATTATCACCGTACACATTTTTAACCACTTCATATGTTTCTGTTGAAGCATTGCCTAATTTACAGCAAAATTTAATAATTAGTCGTTGCTTCATGATGACTGACAGAAACACGATGTACACGCTAGCGTGCTATGCAGAAGCTCACAACTGTTCGATCTTCGCTTAACTACCGTCTATTGATACGACTGTAAACCATTACTCCACTGCTGCAGCGACAATCCGGGAACCAAATGTCGAAACTTTGAACGTACATAATCCAGATCCTTTCTACTGATCAGCGCTTGATGTTTTCGGATTGTCATATAAGGTCTTGTGAAGTGTTTCCTCACCAAATTTTAAATTCTTTCTAACCTTTCGCGCCATTCTTGTTCTTATGTTCCATTACAGTTTTCTCTAGCCTGCTGCTGATTTTACCGCTTCTGTCCATGTTTTCCTGGACCTTCCAACTCAGTAGCTTCCGTCTGTCTCTGTTTCGTTTAATAATTCTATCGTATTGCTTTTTGAGAATGTGCAATAACCATTTCAACTATACCCCTTGCAGCACTTCTTCTAGTAGCTCCTGGCAAGCCTCTTCACATATATTTTCCTAATCTTTAAAACATTTAGATCAGTCAAACATACTAAGAATCAAGGTGTTATCACCGTACACAGTTATCCATTTCATAATTTCTGTAGGAGTTCTACATAAGTTACAGCAAAATTTAATAATCACTCCTTTTCCCATGACGACTGACTGACGCGCTAGCGTCCTGTACAAAAGAACAGCTGTTTTACCTTCGCTTAATACCCTCTATAGATACGATTGTGAAGCATTATGTGCTAGTTTACTTTCGGTTTAATTTTACCTGACTCCAGTGCTGCAGCGTCAATCCAGGAACAAAATTTCGAAACTTTTGACATACGTCATCTAGATCATTGGACAGACCAGACGAGCTTTTTCGTCGGCACACAACCGAATAAGTGGAAAAAGGCCAACTTAGCTCAGAGGAGTAGGGGAGGTTCACGGAAATCGCTTAAGGAAGATAATCTTTCTAGTTGTGTATGTCGAAATTAACGGGCGCCACCTTCCAAATCACAGCCGATTGCCGGTTCTCGTGGAAGGCCGAGGAGCCAGCAGTTTACGGGGATCGACTCACCTTTATTGTGCCTCCCTCCTGTTTATAAATTTTACAAAGTTGATGCACATACAAATACAAAATACTCATATAACAATAAAAGATGTAATAAATTTCAAAACACATATAATTAAACTATTGGAAATGACAACAAATGGTGATATTATAGTTCAATACTACAAACGATTAATTGAACGTTCAAGGAAAAGGATCTCGCCGCCCCTGGCGTACGGTATTTAAATTCTCCAAACAAACGGGGCCATTGGCGTCGGAGTTTACAAGAATAACACAATATACAATTGCTTTTTACAACTAGTAGGAAAAGAAAATGACAATTGACGACTGAAGGGCGCTTTTTGTCGCATTAAAAAAAGGCTTAAATAACTTGACAATGTTAGTATCCCGGAAAGCCCAATCGAAGGAGTGGATTCTAAACAAATAAATAATTGGCGCCACCGACTTACAATTTACTAACGTCGTCCGAGATGTAAGATAGGAATTCGGACCCTCCAGATGGCTAATCACCTACCTTATCTCTCGTATCCCTCCTTATGTAAACTTAGTTCTTTATAATCATCGATAAAGAAAAGACAAGTTGCAACTAACTTCGTTTAATTTCTAACTAACACATCCCCACAAGTATAATTAAAAAACACCAGTCCCAATTTTACGTAGTGAAGAAATAAATAAAATTACTTTCGGGCGAAACTCAAACAACTGAAGGACTATGATTGCGCTTATCGGATCATCATAATATTAAGGTTCTAGCGCAATATCACATTACGAGTGGCCTCCGCGAAACGAAATCCTGAAAATACATGCAAACGCAATACCGTCCGACTATCTGAGCACCCTATACATAAACACGTAAAGTTGTTCCCCAATACAATAACTTTGATAATATAATAATAATAATTAAGGTCTATATATTAAGTTAATTATTCCCCAACATTACAAATCCCGGACACACACAATCAAGTTAACGAAATGGTTTATATGTGAAAATAATGCAATCATAAATAACAAGTCACGTCCTCAAAAATATTAACGTGAAATAATATTAAATTCACTTCCCTGTTGCAAGTGTAACGTTTTTCTCTGCGAGCAGGTTTCAACGTGGTTATCACCAGAGCCAGCGTTTGGATCGGTCGAGGAAAAACCCATCCCCAACGTTCTCAGCGATGTTTGCGTGCTTAGTTGACCTTATCAACGGGGTTCCCAATCGAGCGTATCTTGCCTAAATTAAATTACAGCGAATATTAGCATTGAAGTTTGGAAAAATTTAAGACTGAACAATCTTTCTATTAATAAATAACTCACCAGTCGATGTAAAACTGGCCACAAAAATTCTGTTTGACCGAAATAATCTCTATATTGGAATACTAATTCCTGGAGTTTTTTTGGCTTCCTCTAGACTAGGACCCAATTCCTGTGCCGTGAAGTTTCAAATTGGAAAACTAATTTTCAAATCGATAACTATTTACCAAAATTTTCACTGACGCCACGTATATGTCCGCCCAACCGTCAATTCATTCCTGGACTTGTCGTTCTAAAATTTTTCGGTTTCCCCCTCAATTTTCCGAAACTCCAAAACTATGCCCATAAGTCGACTGTGTCTTTCGAAATGTAAAATGCAAAACGGGTTGCTTTCAACCAGGCGCGGAATTCGTTACACCCTTAAATTATGAAAGTTAAACACGTAAAAGGTATTTTCATAACATAAAAACTAGTACTTTTACCTTGGCTTCCGGTGAATGGGAGAGAGGGAGAGAGAGGCAGGCACAATTTTGGGGTGTCTTCTAGATGCTGGAAAATCTTTAGGCACAGCCTGGGGTGTTTTCCGGTCCGGCAAAGAATTAGACGATGATCTTCGGGAAACTTTGAATGAGATATTCGCTGCCACGCCCCTGGAGGTTAGATTGCACCCAACAGGGTTCAGACGATTAAAAAACAACAGCACGAAGAACCACACTTTCGCGGGTTTTTAAATCGCTTGTATCCGATATAAATCGAAAGAACAATTACACTGGATTGTTCTGCACCAAAGCTAAGACTCTGCTAATATTTATTTATAATTCGACTCAGTCGAAATTCTTTTGTCTAACATGGAAACACGGTACGATAAAACTCAATTATCAGATGAGCCGCGATGAAACCTGTGATTAGGAGATACGTCGGTCCGTTTCCAAAATCTAGCGCCTACTGAATTTCTTAATTTATTTACGGTCCCCGACGATGACATTAGGTGACCGGGTCTAGCGAAGGTGGTATGTAGACTGCAGAACTAAACGCAACGCGAACCTGCATTCCCCTTGCCGTAAAACATAAAAAACAAAACAAGCCTAATTTGTTCTAGACCAAAAAAATAACACGTGCGACTTCTGACAAACCATATATCTGGAAATTGTTGACGAAAGAAGATCTAGGAAATGTTTTTGGTCGCTGTTAATATACATGTCAAACATTAGATTAAATTTCCAAAGTGGCTTCCCTAACTCAATCTTAAAAAAAATAACATAACGATCGACTTAATTAAATTAAAATAGAATTTTGATTCCTATGAAGCGGCAATTAAAAGAAGAATTTAATTCAAATGAAGTGGCAAAATAAAATGAACATAACATAATCTTCTTTCTAACCATTTACACCATTCTTCTCGTTATGTTCCATTATAGTCTTCTCCAGCCTCTCTCTAACCAGAGCCATGTTTTATACATAAACTTGCCTTGATCTTAGGTTCCGTCTCACCAAACAAATTTGCTGAGGAATATGAACTTACTAGTGAAACCAGTGTTTAGCACGTATTTTTCCAAAAGTATACAAAGCATTTCCTAGCTCCAAATTGTATTACGAATAACACCCGGTTTGTTAAACGTCAAACTAAGTTCAAAATAAGTAGTGTCTTTGAAAATACGAAGAAAATAGCTGAGGCAATTACAATTTTCTGTCTATTTCTTTGGTATTTAAATAAATCCAACAACAGAACAACCAGCTACCATAATAATTGATTTAATATAGTAAAAATCGAAAGAATTCCTATTAGAATAGACTGTATATGTCATTTTACAGCTGTTAGTAGTCACAATCGTTTAAAACATTATTTTTAAAGAAATCAGTGAGAAGAAAATGTTTTGTACTATTGAATAGCACTTTGTAAGAACTTTTAAATGTTCTCTCAGAAGGTTGGTGAATTTGAAATTTTTTTGTTGGGGTGTCTATAGCCTAAGCGATAGAATGGGGAAGGTTACCTAACGTGTTATGATGATGCGCCCTCTATGTTGTAGAAACTGTTTCTAGAAATTTACAATTTCTCTTTCACTTTCAGAGATATAACACATTGTACGTCGTCAAAATCATACCCTGTATTGAACACGTATGAAGTGTTGTCTAACTTGTACACCTATACTATACAATACTATTTTTCTGCTATTCAGTATTCATTCTATGAAATTCGACTAAGAAATCGCTGAAAGAAAGTTCTAGCAACTCCATAGAGACATGTTTGCAAACTTACAACCAGAGAACTATTGAGCATAGTTTGGCCAATAAAACTCACTTTACAAACTATTTGCACACCTGCAGGGAACATTCAGACCTTCGTCGGAGCCAGATAGTTGAGAGAGATCGAATTATCTCAAATAGCCTTCGATTAAACAGTCTTTAACGCCACCTGTAAAATGATTACCCTACGAATTTTATGATAAATATTCAAATTCAATCGTGGAGGCCGATTGCATTTAATAATAGCTATCATACAACTCAATGTCGCACTTCTCGTGCACTTATTGAAATGAAAATAAATATATATCCTAAACTAACAACCTAAGCGAGAATTGTTCCTATAATATGCATTAATTAACTACTATGATACAAACACAAAGCAAGGTTCTTCTTGTAACTTTGCACGTAAAATTTCAATTTGTAGGAACTGCGAACTGGGTCTAAATTCATAACGAAGTCTGGAGACTATATTGAATTAAAAGAAACTGCTTTATGTACTCTAGAGTATAAAGTAGGTAAAATTAGAACAATGCAACGGTCTTAATTACAAACAGCAAACTGAAGTGTGACAATTATTAAACAAAAAATAAATATATTTCGTATGAGAAATGCTTTAGAAGTCCAAAGGCAATTCCTGCCACCTTAACCCCGTTAGGGTAGCTAGTGACGTGGCGCACTAGCCCACAAAGGCAGCCGATGTTAGTAACTCTCCGAGGCACCACAATAGCAGCCTATTAGCATAGATTTGTTAGGCAATGGTCTGTTTATGCGTGCTGTCTACTCTATAACGCCTCACATGTACCGTCTTTTAAACATCTACAGTAAATTACAATGAGAAAAATCTAATTCGGTTATCTATTTCAACATGCCAAACAGGTATTCATAATATATGCTGTTACGGCCAAACGGGCTTTTCCGTCGACCCGTAACCGGATAGGTGGAAAAAGGTCTGCAGTTTAGCTCACAGAAGTAGGGGAGGTTCACGGGAACCGCTTACGGAAGGAAATCTTTCTAGTTTTGTACAGGGTATGTCAAAATGAACGGGCGCCACCTTCCAAATCACAGCTGATTGCAGATTCTCCTGGAAGGCCGAGAAGCCAGCAGCTTACGGGAGTCGGACTCACCTTTATTGTGCCTCCCTCCCGTTTATAAAGCTTACAAAGTTCATGCACACACGAATACAACATGTACAACAATAAAAGATCTAATAAATTTCAAAACACATATAATTAACCTTCTGATAATAAATGACGATACCAAAAAAACAATAGCAAATGGTGATATTATAGTTTACTACTACTACAAACGGTTAAATTGAACGTTTAAAAGGAGGAACTCGCCGCCCCTGGCTTACGACATTTAAAATCTTTAAACAAATCTACGTGGCCAGTGGCGTCTGAGTTTACAAGAATAATACAATATGTAATTACTTTTTACAAATAACAGTACAAAAAAAAACAAACGACGACTGAAGGTCGCTTTTTGTTACATAGAAGAAGGGTTCAATCCCTTGAATTTTGAAAGTTATACGCGTAAAAGGGTTTTTGCACAACACAAAAACTAGTTTTTTTACCTTGGCTTTCGGTGAATGGAGTAGAGAGAGTCAGGCACAATCTTGGGGTGTTCTTGTGTTCTTAAGAAGCAGGAAAATCCACGGGCACGCCCCTGAGGACTGCATCGAATGGAGTCAACGTTAAGGGTCAAAACTTCAATGCATTCTTCGGAACGGTGGCACTACTAGAGGGACAGGAAATGGGCTCGATATTAATCCGTCACATGCGATCGGCAAATTCGCAATGAATTGCCTTTCCTGGGTTAAAATTCCAGCGTGTTTCTTTAAATCCGACACGT